>PVJL010007832.1:0-73418 GCA_004026885.1 Lyroderma lyra | reverse complement strand
GTGCCCGCTCCATAAGTCCAAAGCTGTGGGCCTGGCCTGAGACAGCAGGGTCGCCTTTGCAGCAGGCTGGGAACAGGAACTGCAGCCCTGTGTAGGTCTCCAGGGGGCTTAGAACTGGGGTGTTATCTTTGCAGTTCAGAGTCCTCGCTCAGCCCTTCTACCACTCAAAAGTTCCAGAGGCTGGCTCCCAAACTCCTTCCGTCCCCAGCTCCCCAGTCTCTCTCCCCTCCCCCAAACTGCGCAGCTCTGAATAGTCAGCAGGGATCGCGTCCTGAGTGGTCCGTCTCTGCTCCCTTCCCTCTCCCCGACTCGACCCTTTCTCTCCAGCCTTCAGGTGTTTACTTGCGATTTGTGGATTTCTCAACAGCCGGTTTGTCACTCAGGGTCCTCTTTCTTGGCTCCTGGACGGCCGTTCAATTGTGTTTTTTGGGAGAGGCTTTAGGAACCTCCTCTGCAGTCACCATCTTGTCTTCTCTCTGATAAACTAACTTTAGAAATCTATTTTCAAAATATGAAGGGGCTTTACTTCAAATTTAAATTTATATTAGCCAATAAACGTTTTTAGACAATGTTTAGAAATCTGAGTAAGAAACTACATTCAGAACTGTCTGTGCTTTTCAGCAGATTTGGTTTAGGTTTCAAAGAAAACCTATATACATATTTATTTATATTTCTATCAATATATCTATCAATATATATAAAAGATAGAGGCATTTATGGCTAGATTTTTTTCTGGACAGTCATCATATATATCAATAATTATTTATATTTATACATACATACATATACATATTATTAGTGTTCTGAAATATTTAAGGCACCAAAAATAGTAAGTTTATGTTTGACTTTTGTACTTCCTCTTTTCTCCCCAATACTGTATGTGTACCTTTTTCTATGAAAGCTAAAATAAAGTGAGATATATTTTTTAGGCAGACCACATATGCATCTACTGAGTTGGCTTATGTTTGCACTAATTGACAAGAGTGGCAATGTAAATGTTATGCAAATGAACACCCTCTGGGATTCTTTATTCTAAGCTAAATTGATGCCTATGCAAACATAGCACTTTGTAATGTTATTTCAAGTTATTTAATTTTGTAGTTGATGTAAACATTCAGTATTACTGACCATGATACATTGGCCTCCTAGACTATCTATCTCTGACAAATATTCCCTGCTTTAAACACAGCACTGTGGCTGAAAATTTTGAAGTACATGAAATGATATCTGATAATGCCATATTATTGATGATAAAATTAAGTCATGAGAAATTTAAAGCTGTACTAACAGGACTGGCACAAATACCACACGTGCGCACACACACACATACACACACACACACACACACACACAAATACCCAACATTTGTTCACTAAATGTATTATATATCTAGCAATACAAAAACCCAGCGTTCATGACTGTTTAATTTTAAATATTTAGTTTTAAATTATGACTATATTAAGGTGGCTTAATTAGTTTTTACATATTTTCCCTCTCTATGATTTAGCCTTTCTGGTAGGAGGTTGGTGTGTCCTGTAAGATATGCAGCAGCAGCTCTGTCCTCTACCCACTATACACCACTAGTATTCCCTTGAACTGCAACAATCAAAATTGTCTCTAGACAGTCCATAGGTGTAAAATTGCCACCAGTTAGAAAGCTCTGTACTCTTGAGGTCCTTACCGAATGCCTCACAGATTCAGTGAAAACTAACTAATCAGAACTTAAATGAATAAACTCAGGAATTTTCACCTCTCAGCTTCTCTGTAGTTTTTATTTCCTCTTTCTCTTTGGTCTTTGACAAGCCTTATGATAGTTTCTCTTTGACAAGCCCTACGGTATCCTTTACTACAAATGTGCAGTTTAACATTAGGCCAAACGCTTAAGCACACATATGCCAAATTAGGGAGCAATTTTTCCATGTAGTTCTTTCATCCCTCACACTGTGCTTTAAACATGCCAGCCACATTGGCCTTACCGGAATCTAATCTCTGTGTCTTCATCTCAGTGGGATGGGCATGTCCTTTCTGTGATCTCCTCCTCACAGAAACAAACAAACAAACAAATGATAGGATTTTCCTCTCTTTTTTTCTTTCTCTGAGGATCAGATCTTTGTTCTGCCTGTTGTCCAATTTCTTTTTTTAAAATTAAGTTTATCATGGTAATATAGGTTAATAACATTATATAAGTTTCAAATGAACAATTCTCCAATGTATTATCTGTATATTGCACGTCTGCTCACTGACCGAAGTGTACTCTCATTCCATCACTATGTATTTGATCCCCTTTACCTTCTTCATTCTCCTTTCACCCACTTCCCCCGGGTAAACACAATACTGTTACCTGTGTCCATGAGCTTGTTTTGTATGTTCATTCATTGCTATCTGTTCTATAGTCCACAAATGAATGAAATCATGTGGTTCCTGTCCTCTTTTTCTAACTTATTTTGCTTAACATGACAATCTCAATATCTATCCAGTTTATCACAGATGGCAATAGTTGTTTTAAATAGATTGTCCAGCTTTTTACTTTAATAATTGTGAATGAGTTTGTTCTTAAACATGTTTATACTGAACACATGTGTTATTTTAATCTCAGCTTTTAATTATATAATAAAATATTAAAAGAAAGAATTGCCTTTTATGAAAAACCAAGTTAGATAAGACAAATGACTAGAAATATTTTTGTTTCATTATATGCATGAAAACTTGTTGAAGAAAATGTAAAGACTCTAGATGGTCTCTACTCTTGTTTCTTCACAAATATTTTTAAGTTCTTTCTTGAACTTAAAATATCCCAAACATGAAATCATAATTAAAGCCATTTTAGTGTTGTTTATTCTATAAACACAGTGTGGAACTACAGTTTGTGCTCTTAAAAAATACTTATTCTGACATTTAAGTCTCACGTTAAAGACATATAAATGAACATTTGTAAATATTAATTAAAATAGGAAGCCACTATCAGGACATAATATAAAGAGGGTGTTGTCCTATAGGAAAAGATATCAGACAAGAGTGCATTTAATTCTTCATTTGTTTAATTTGTACAAAGAATATATTATACCAAAAAAAATAGGCTAGACTTGGGAAGGAAGAGTAAAAATATATGGAGAAATAGCAATAAGTTAAGATATGCAGATGACACCACCTTACTGGCAGAAAGTAGCAATGATTTAAAATGGCTTCTGAGAAAAGTAAAATAAGAAACTGCCGAAGTATAACTGCATTTGAACATCAAGAAGACAAAAACCCTGACTACAGAGAAATACACAACTTTAATATAGACCATGTAGAATTGTTAAGTATTTTTCTTATCTTGATATAGTCACTAATTCAAATGAAGACTGCTGCCAAGAAATCAATAGAAAGGTTAGACTCAAAAAGATAGCTATGGAGGAATTAGGAAAGATCATTAGAGCAAAACTGTGTCTAAACCAAGGCTAAAATCATCCACACTCTTATACTCCTAATTACTTATGTACATATGTGAAAACTGAACAATGAAGAATGTTGATAGGAAAAAAATGATTACTTTGAAATATAGTGCTGGAGGAGAGTTCTATGGCTACTTTGGATGACCAGAAAAATGAGTGAGTGGGTCCTGGAGCGAATTAAGCCTGAAACATCACTAGAGGCAAAAATGACAAAACTAAAGTGTAGCATGAGAAGACAGGGTTCTGTGCAAAAGAAAATAATGCTGGAAAAAATAAAATGCAGGAGGAAAAGAGGAAGAGTATGATGTGTATTGACTCCATAAAAGAAGCCATAGGCATGAGTCTGCAGGAGCTGAGCAGAGCTGTTGAGAACAGGACATTTTGGACATTACTCAATGTTGTGTATGCCACACACATTTTTAATGAACTCCTACTTTAATTGCCACTTTTGATTATACAACTACCTGCTCTCACAATGTCAAGAGACGAGTTTTGTGTTACATTCATAAAATTAACTAATTATTTAAACCAACAAATATTTATTAAGCACCTACCTTGTATTGGACTAAATATTAGGACCTGAAGATTGAGTAGTACAGAACTCCTGGGTATTTATCCAAAGAAATCCAAAACACTAAAATTATATGCACCCCTATATTTATTATTCAAAATAACCAAGATATGGAAACAACCTAAATGTCCATCAGTAAATGATTGGATAAAGAAGATTTGGTACATTTACACAATGGAGTATTATTCAGCCATAAAAAAGAATAGAATCTTACCTTTTGCAACAACATGTCTGGAACAAGAAGGTATCATGTTAAGTGAAATTAGACTGAGAAAGACAAATATCATATGATCTACCTTATATGTGGAATCTAAAGAACAGAATAAAGGAACATTTCAAAATAGAATAAAAACAAAAACAAAAAAATCAATTAAAAAATGGGCAGATCATCATGCTCAGTGAAATAAGCCAGACAGAAAACACAAGAACTACATGATTCCACGCATATGTGGAACATAAAATTGAAAACAACAAAGAAACAAAACTCAAGGACATAGTCAATAATTTAGTAGTTATCTGAGGGTTGGAGGGAGGCAGGTGGGGGAGAAGGAATAGGGACACAAATACATGGTGATGGAAAGAGATAAAAATTCTATCTTTGTTTGGCTTGTATTTCAGTGAGGCTGATGGACAATAAAGATAAATAAATTAAACATATATGTATATTTATTAAATACATAAAACAAAGACGACATCTGTGGTTTGGCCCCCAGGTGTTAATTTCTTTATTATAAGCTGAGACACATTTACTCAAAAGCACAACATCATGAATCTCAAATTTTTATACATCTATTTATTATTTAAAAAGCTAAAACAACCAAATTTTAGCCACTTAAAGATCATTTTATTTGTATACTTGCCAAACTTCTTCCAATACCTGTTATCTATTGATAAGATAGGGTCTTAGTGTAATAAGGCCTCAAGGTGCTATGGCCCTTTGGAACTCTGACCCAGAGACTTTCTTCCCATGAGGCTCAACATCACCTAGGCACAAATCTCCTCTCAGGAGTTTCCTTGCCCTTTTCTTCTTCTGAATAGTGACCCCAGCTCTATAGTCTCTGGATGGTCTCCAGATGTGTGAGACTTCCCTTCTGAAAAAATCCTTTCCAGAAACCACCCAAATAAAGCTTGTTGTGTGTCAATGCCTCTTGGGATTATATATTTTCCTTGATTAGCCCCAGATCTCTTAACTTACCTACTACAATATTAAATAGTAAAAAAATACTGACAAGAAAAAATATACAAGGAGATACTATATAAGTTAGGGATGGACATTTTAGATAGCCTGCAACATCCACACTGAGAAACCGACTGCCAAGGAAGGTCCTGATTTGTGGGAATTTGTCACACATACTATGTATCTACACACAAAGGCTGTCCAGCCATGTAATTTGAAAAATAGAGGCAATACTATAACATTTCATGTGTAATTTAAAACTCTTATAACATATGCTCCTATTTTCTCTTCAAAGCATTTATATTATTGCCATTACACATTTTAATCTCACATATTTTCTAAAATAGGAAATATTAGTTTTTCTTTAAAGAATCAATTATCTTTGAAATATTTTTTATAATGAGATAAAAATGTATTTTGTATTTACCCATACATGTACTTTTTCTTATTCTCTTCACTGGTTTGTGTAGATTAAAATTTTAACCATTATAATATTTCTTTTTACGAAAAGGACTTTATTAACATTTGTTGCATGTTCTTATGTTTCTCACTAATTATCTAAACTTTTTCATGGGATAAAATCTTACTTTTATTTCCATTTTAAAAAGCATATTTGCTATTTAACCTTTTTTTAAAATTTCAGTATTTATTAAATGTCACTCCATTGCCTTTTTAGCTTGGTTCTAATTAGAAGTCTGCTATCATCCTTTCCTACTCACACAAAAACCTGTCTTTTTCTTTTTTCTTTTTTTTTCTTTTTTTTTTTTGCTTTTTGGTATGTGGGTAGCTCCCTGACTGGGAATGGAACCCAGGCCGCAGCGCCGACAGTGCCAACGCCGAAGCCTTAAGCCACTACACCATCAGGGAACCCCAAAACCTGTCTTTTTCTTTCTCACTTCTTTAGGTTGATTTTTTTTGTACCATGAATTTATGCATATTTGATAATAATAAACATTTTCTTCTTATTTCCTTTACTTAAAATTATTTGATGTCTTAGATCTCTGGGTTTAGAGTTTCTAACATATGTTTATATTTCTATCTTTTATGTCTTATTTTATTTCAAAACTTGTCTTTTTTTCTCTCTTATGGTATTCCAATTACAAATATTTGAGGTTGATTGATAATTTTCTATAGCATACTAGAAGCTATGTTCATTTTTTCAGTATTTTTCTCTTTATATTTATTAAATTTTATATATATTCTATTTCCAGACTAATATTTTCTGGTGTAGTTTCCAATCTTATTAACTTTCTATATTCTATTTAAATAATTTTTTTACCTTTAAAAGTTTGGTACTGATTTTTTTAAATCTTATATACATTTTATTCTCATGTTTATGTATATTTTTACTTCCTGAACATATAAACAAATATTTATAGTACTTTTAATGTTTTATCTGTTGATTTGATTATCTCTCTTATGTCTTGATTTTTTCTATGTAAATTTCTTTATTTCATCTTGATTATGCATTTTATTGTTTCGTGGATATCTGATTACTTTTAATTTTATGCCAAATGTATTACCTTGTTGGTTTTAGGGCTACATTTTATTACTTTAAATAGTGTAGAATACATTTTTTTATGTAATTAAGTTTCTTCCAATCAGTTTGATACCCTTCATACCTGATTTCCAAGGTGTTTTAGCAGAGATTTTGAGCAGCTTTTACTTTTAGACAAAATTTTTTCACCTCTGCCGCAAAAACCTTTGAGGCAGTACCTTTCTGAGAACTTTATCTTATGCCCCAAGTATTAAAATTTCTCATCTGTTTGATATAAATACAAAGTATTCTGGGCCTTGTGTGAACTCCATTTCTTTTCCTATTATTTTCTGGTAGTTCTTCACTAAACTTGGGATCTTCCTCATACAGATACACAAATCAATATCCATCCAAAAACTCAGGTAATCACTCAGTTTGATTCTCTTCTTTTTGTGCAGCAACCCCTCTCTCCAGTACTCTCTTCTGAAAATTTTAGCCATATACTTATCAAACTGTGAGTCTGCCTCACTAACAAAGTAAAGTCTCGGAACTTGACTGGCTGCCAGCCACTGTTTCATATAATTTTGTCGCTCTACCTATTATTCTTTTATGACTTAAAATGAAACCCTCTTAATAGATTATTACCAGAGATTTTTCTATTATAATTATTACATGAGAAAATATGTTTTAAGCCTTGATTACTTGGCCTAGTGTATAAGGAGGGGGGTTCAATAAATATTTTATTTCCCACATTCATCTTCTCACTTTATTCCATTTTATACATTCTAAAATCAAGTCGTACTTTTAGGATATAGCATCTTGTCTTAAGAGATAAACATTACTTTAGTGGAAGTTAAAAGGAGAGTCAGTTGACTAGTTACTGATTCTTTCCCTTAAATTTTCTATAGACTCTGGGCCTTTGAAACAGATGGACTTTATTCATGTAGGATGAATCTTCTCAGATATTTTAACCTTCTCAGACATTGCTTGCTCTCTGATAAGAACCCCTAATTCAACCCCTTCATGTGTTGAAACCCTAATTCTAAATGAGATGGTATTAGAAAGTGGGGCCTTTGAAAGGTAATTACATCATGAGCTATAGCCTACATGCTGGTATCAGTGATCCTACAAGAAGAAACCTCATAGAGTTTTCTCATGCTCTCTCCCTTTCTCTCTCAACCATGTGAGGATACAACAAGAAGATGGCCAATTCTGAGCCAGTAAGAGGGCCTTTATCAGAACCTGACCATGTTGACATCCTGATATTGGACTACTAGCCCCTAAAATTGTGAAAAATACATGTTTGTTGTTTAAGCCACACAGTCTGTGGTATTTTGGTATATAACAGCTTAATCTTTGCTTCCATAAATATAAACAATCTAAGTCATGAGTCCTGAATATGTCCCCACAGACAGTAATGCTCTCTTTAGAGCAATAAAATGAATGCTAGCAAGGTGATTCTGTCTCATAATAGCACTCATATTTCACAAATAGACAAATTCGAGTTCAAGATTTAATTCTTATGCTTATAGTAACCACTTACTATGGAAACATCTGGTGATCTCACATTTGACAGCTGGCTTCCACAATCCTAAGTATATATTTAAGCAACTGGAATAGAAGGGACAAAATGAGGGATTCTCCCACTTATTTGGAAGAATATCTGGATGATATTCATAGTCACTACTTAATCCGCAGAAAATGGGCAAGGACAAGATATCCCTAGAGGTGATCTGCTCTCTCCCTAAACAAGCTGAACAGACATACCATTTGAAATGGGTCAGAAAACAATGGTACTGTTCCATTTCAAATGATAATGTATAGTCAGCCCACTAACACCTTGAATTTAACCCAGTGAGACTAGGGTGACCGTATATACCACTTGAAATGGGCAGTACTGTTGTTTTCTGTCCCATTTAAAATGGCATGTCTAGTCAGCTTACCTTCAAAGAAAATTTCCCTTTTTATCAGGCCCTTCAAGCCAGACTAAAACTATGATTCAGTTAACTAAAATAAGGCTAGATCAATAATAAAGGAAAGTGAAAAAAGAATACCAGAAAAATATAGAGAAGATGAGCTTTGGAGTTGCAAATATTATCTGCTGTGTAACCCGATGTGATTGTTTAACAGGTTCAGAGCTTCCGTAACTCACATCAAAGGATACATACTGAGCATAAAAATTACTAGGAAATAAAAAATACAATGTCTAAATTTGTGAAAGTTGTCGCTTTTATAGAGGATAATTTTTAAGTTATACTATCAGCTTTTACAATATTCTTTAAGCATTGACTTATATGGATCTGAATTTAGAAAGAATCAGAAACAGAAGTATTTTCCTGTCAGGGAGATAAATATAAATTCAAAGAGAATTAAATGACATATGGCTGTTGTGGGGAATCATAACTCTGAATTAAGCTTTTATTTTACAAAGCCTCTTCTATATGAATTTATTTGATAGTGATTTTATTTCTACCAGGTGTTATAGAGAATGGCTAAACATCCCCATAAAAAATTTTAACCTACCTTATACAATTCGCTTCTGTTTGTGCCTATCAGAAACAGCACTGTAAACTTCATCCAGACAAGAGAGTTTTACAAGGTCATTAGCAAAGTCAGCCGCAGTAGCCATCTCTGAAAGATGCAATCTGGCCCTCAATAACATCAGGGTAACTGTTTATTTATCCATTTAATCTGTAATTTATTTTTCAAAATCTGTTATTTTGAGTTTATCACGTATTTCATAGTTGTATAATAAGGTTCAAAAGAGCTGATGTTTTCATCCTGAATTTTTGAAACATAATAGTATTGTGAAATCTGTACAATTTGTCATTGAACTGAAATAAGAGGAAAGGCTTTTACTTCAGGGTTAACAGAAATATATATTTTAGGATTGTTTTATGTTGTACTGATTTTTATATTATGCTGTTGTTATATAAATATCACACATGAAATAATTTATACACTAATGTTAATAGTTATTCAACCTGTATCTTGAACTTTTGTTGGATGGCTAAATATTATGAAAGTAGTTAGTGAAAGATTTAGGACATAGCTACTTTCTACATTCTGCAAATTGTTTCTAAAAAGTCTCCTTAGACTATCATCTATCTGTATCTATCTATCTGTATCTATCTATCATCTATCTATCTATCTATCTATCTATCATCATCTATTGCCTATCTATTAGGTTGGTACAAATGTAATTATAGTTTATTGTGGAAATTTGCCATTTGATATTGGAATACATTTTTAAATGTTAGAATGTTATATGCATCATTTTAATGTACATTTCTCACTTTATGTTTCTTTGCTAATTACTTATTACTTGCTATTTATTTTATATTTATTTTAGACTATGGAGATGATGTTAGACAAGAAGCAAATATGAACAATTTTATTATTCAAGTACAAAATGGGTCATAAAGCAGCGAAGGCAACTCACAACATCAACACATTTGGCCCAGGAACTGCTAAAGAATGTACAGTGCAGTGGTGGTTTAAGAAGTTTTGCAAAGGAGACGAGAGCCTTGAGGATAAACGGAGTGGCTAGCCATTAAAAGTTGACAATGACCAATTGAGAGCAATCACTGAAGCTGATCTTTTACAAATACACCAGGAGTTGCTAAAGAATTCAACATTGACTATTCTATCACCATTCCACATTTGAAGCAATTAGAAAAGGTGAAAAAGTTCGATAAGTGGGTATCTCATGAGGTGATCAGAAATTAAAACAAACAAAATCACCATTTTTAAGTGTCGTCTTCTCTTATTCTATGCAACAACAATGAACAATTTCTCCATCAGATTATGACTTGTGATGAAAAATGAATTTTATGCAACAACCAGTGATGAGCAGCTCAGTGGTTGGATGAGAAGAAGCTCCAAAGCAGTTGCCAAAGCCAAACTTGCACCAAAATAAGGTCATCATCACTGTGGTCTGCTGCCAGTCTGTTCTACTACAACTTTCTGCATTCAGGCAAAACCATTACATCTGAGAAGTATGCTCAGCAAAGCAATGACATGCACCGAAAACTGCAATGCCTGAAGCTGGCATTGGTCAACAGAAAGGGCCCAATTCTTCTCCACAATAATGACTGACCACACGTCATGGAACCAATGCTTCAAAAGTTGAACAAATTAGGCTACAAAGTTTTGCCTCATTTGCCATATTCATCTGACCTCTCACCTACTGACTACCACTTCTTCAAGCATCTCAACAACTTTTTGCAGGGAAAATGGGTCCACAACCAGTAGCATGCAGAAAATGCTTTCTAAGTGTTCATTAAATCTCAAAACATGAATTTTTATGCTACAGAAATAAACAAACTTATTTCTCATTGGCAAAAATGTGTTGATTGTGATGGTTCCTAATTTGATTAATACAAATGTATTTGAGCCTAATTATAATGATTTAAAATTTACAATAAAAAACTGCAGTTACTTTTGTGCTGACTTAATATCTATTATTATCTATTTATCTAGTAAATTAAAAAGAATAAAATCTATATACTCAAATAGTGTTTCTTATATATATAGTTACACACATACGCACACATGAGGTTTGACAATTAAGTTTGCCATCTCATCCTAGGAAAAGTGCTTACACAACTAATTGCTGAATATCATCTCTATGGACACCTTCAAAATATTCCCATTGAAAAGCTGTGCACTAATGCTAGTATCTTGTCCACCTCCAAAACAACTTTCAAACTCTTTTTTGGGAATGGCCATCAGAGCTGTCATTGTATTACCTTTGATGTCCTGGATATCGTCAAAATGTGTTTCTTTCAATATTTCCTTTATCTTTGGGTAAAGACATAAGTAACCAAGTGCCAGATTAGGTGAGTGGGAAGGGTGTTCCAGTATAGTTATTTGAGTACTGGTAAAAACTTCTTCACAGACATTGCCATGTCACCTGGTACATTATGATGCAAGAGACATGAGTTGTTGGTGAAAAGTTCAGGTTGTTTTTGTCTTTTTTATGCAGCCTTTTATCACTTTCAAATAGTGAACTTGGTTGACTGTCCAGTTGGTACAAATTCATAATGATCAATCACTCTGATATCAAAGGTTAGCAATATCATTTTGACTTTTTATTTGGAGTGACAGAACATTTTTGGTCATGAAGAATTGGCTGACTTCCATTGTGTACTTTGATGTTTTATTTCAGGCTTGTATTGGTACACCCATGTTTCATCACCAGTGGTAACACAGCCCAAAACATCGTCTTGCTTCTCCAAAAGATCATGGCTAACTTTGACTCTTTCTTGCTTTTGTTTATCTGTGAGCTCCTTTGGATCCATTTTTGCACACACTTTTCTTATGCCAAGATTTTCAGTTAATATTTCCCTAATTGCTTCTCTATCAATGTTTACTTGGTCTGCTATACTTCTCACAGTAAACCAACAATTTTGACATAAAAATTCAATGAATTTTTGCAATGTTTTTGTCAGTTCTGCTCATTACTGGCTGCTCTGAGTTCTCTTCATTAGTGGTGCTTTCTCTCTCCTCAGAAAAATGTCTAATCCATTTGTGCAATGCTGGTTTTTTAATGGCATTATACCCTTCAACTTCGACTAAAATGCCTTTGATTTCACTTTTACTCTTGCCAAATTTAACAAGAAATTTAATATTAGTTCATTGTTCTAATTCAATCTTTGACCTTCTCCAGATGGCACCGAAAAACATGCAACAACAATAAAGAACATCACTCAGAGAGACACTGTCACACATCACAACAAACACAGCTGTGAGATACAGATATACCAAGGTATGAAACCTTGCTGAGTTGTTTGTATGGTGCTGTCAACATAAACACATGGTAGTAAGTTTGTGAACTTAATTGTCTGATTTCAGGTACAAAGACTGCTCTAATGGCCATTCTAGAAAAAGGGTTCCAAAAGTGCTTTGAGGGGTGGACTAGGCACTGGCATCAGTGCAAAACTTTCCAAGGTGAATACATTGAATTTGACCATAGCGATATTCAGCATTGAGGTATGTAGCATTTTTTACAGTATGAGTCCATGAAATTAATTGTCCTACCTCATATATGGATGTGTGTGTGTGTGTGTGTGTGTGTGTGTGTGTATAGTCTTTATATATGTGAAGGTTGTTCAGAATATATATCCAGCCATGTAATACAAAAAATAGAGGCATTTATTGCTGAATTTTTGTCCAGACAGTTCTTGCACATGTTTATATGTAATCAGAGATATGAGTGAGAAAAAAAATTAAAGATAAAAAACAAAACTTAAATCCTATTATCTCTCTGGAGACAGATCTCTGTATCTCTTGATATCTATATCTGTACTGATATATATCTTTATGTATACATATATTTATATTGATTTGTATGTATAACTTTATTTCACTGTCTATATTTATATAAAGAAAGATTATAGTGTTAGTGTATCTTTTACTTTAATGCTGATTTTTTATTTACATTAAGAAAATAAGAAAACTTGTTTGGTTTTTCCAAATTAAGTAACAAGATAACAAATATTATTGGGTTACATTTTGTGTCTTGCTATAGAAGTTTTGGATGTTTAAATACATGTACATCAACAGTGTGTAATAAGAGTGAACTGTATGTAGTACATGACAATCAGTTTCAAGTTCACTGTTAGTGGTTTTTATCTGCCAGAAATGTTATAGGTGTGACTATGCTATAGTGTTTTGAAAGATGCACTATTTCTCAAAGTTTCACTTTTAACCAGGGTATCTCCCAGCCTTCTATAGACTTAGCATAAGTTATCTATAGAGATATTATTAGGATGCCTAAAAATGTTCTAGGTCTTGGAACATCACATGATAAGGTGCTATTATTTGCTTCTTAATTTTTTTTAGTTCTTCTTATAAATTTACTATAGAAGATAAAATATTACTTAAATAAAAGGTGTAAATATTTCAAAGAAGTTCACTCAATAATTATCTTCAGATCACTGAATCACAGAAGATCAAAGCTGGAAGGAAAAATTAACAAATATCTTACCATGCTTCATACTTTTAAAGGTGACTAGCCATACACAGAGGAGCTATGATTTGCCCCAAATTTCACAAGTTAATCTTGTTTATACCAGGAAACACATTACTATAATGTAGCTATTATAATGAAGTCTCTTTTTTGCAATTATTAATTGGGCTAAAAAATACATACAGAACAGAAAGCTATTTTTCCACAAGCATACTATTTTCAGTGTTACTGTTGGTGGTGGTGTTATTGTTTTTATTACGATTGTATTATTATTATGATTAATTATTACTAGTATTATTAGTATTTAGTCACTTAGATAGCACAAGACCTTAGGATAGGATCCAGGATAAAATATCAACTTTGCCAGTAACAAGCTATGTCGCCCAGGCAAATACTTAAAATTTCAGGACCTTGCTGTCATCAAAGTAAGGCACAATACAGGGTTATAATCTTGGATTTCTCTTGCACTCCAGTTTCTTATGATTCTATATCTATCTATCTATCTATCTATCTATCTATCTATCTATCTATCATATATCATCTATCTATCTCTATAGCTAGATACAGACATAGATGATATAGAGACAAATGTGGACATCTGATGATCCATTATTACAAGTTATTTACCTAATAAATGTGAATTCTTCTTAACCTTAATAGTAATTTAACAATATATTCATGCATAATAAAAGGGAAATATCTATAATTCAACAACAAAGCAATGGATAGAAAAATTCAGCTTAGAAAGAGATAACTGAACAAATAACTTCATCAAAAGATACAACATCAGACTGAATAGGACTGATCAATGGCAAAACATGTTTTGTTTTGGAGAATCAAATGATTTTAGCTGTTTCAGGCATACCAAGTGTCATTTGGTCAAGAATCAGTATTGATTCAGAGGCATTACTCAGTCTTCAAATTTCCTAACTTTCCAAAGACGTATATCAGTGAGACATTGGCAAGATGTTTATTTCTATTTTCTCATAACCATAGTTCCAAAGGCACATAAACTAAAACCTACTTACAATGTATTTCATTGGTCTCAACAGCATCTGCTTTTCAGAGGGTATGGTAGATTCATAAGAAAAGCCAATAAAATTATCCACAAAGAGTACATTGAAGATTATTGTAGATAACCAACAAAAGACAAGAATAAAGATTTAGAAATAGCCTAGTGGAAAGAAGTAACCTTTTTACTAATAACTAGAGTTGGACAGGGTCCTAATATTTTTGTTTGTTTGTTTGTTTCTGACTGATATAAAAAACTGATTTAAAAAGCTTATAGCCTGCTTATAGTTTCAGAAAACACAACACAGGGTACTGATAAGCTTTTCTACCTTCTGTTAGCTGTTTTAGGGAGGAAGGGAAACCAATTATCTACTAGTGCAATATAGAACATCAACCCTAATCAGAAAACAAGATGGTGCTAGTATGAATGCTATTCAGAAAATTAAGCATGCCATTTACCCGCTAATTTCAACATCTGATATTCAAAAAGTAACAAATGTATTTTTCTAAGAATTTCAAAAAAAAGATCATCTCTAGAATGAGACCTTCCAAAGGGAAATGTATAAGCCACTGAAAATAGATTATCAGAAAGAATAGGCCAGTTCAATCATAAGAATGAAAATAAAATGTCTAATAAATGAAAGCAATCTTCTGAGAATAAATAAAATTTGAAAACTTTCATGAGCCAAGTGTGAGTTAGAGATTAGCATTTTGACAAAATATCACATGAAAAATGATTGTATTTGTAAATAATTAGTTTCATCAAGTAACTAGATAAAAGATTAGGAATCAAAGTCAACTAAATAAAATAGACTTTAATGATGCAGAAATTCTATTTAAGTTCTCAATATCTATGAATTGGATAATAGAGCCTTTCTTTAATCTCAGCAAGTGTCTGAATAAATTTTCTAGGGACATCTTCAGATTCTATTGGAGAAAAAAGTAGATAAAAGGCAGTGCATTCAGTCTCTCTTCTCTTTTTAAATCAGTAAATAGCCAGCTGTTCCACTGCAACCTGTTCTGTACTTTGAGTAGAATCACAACATCTATCAAAACAGTGTTTATATTTTCTTAATGATGTTAACTTAAGCATTGTATTGCCATGGTCTGAAAACTGTGTGCATTAAAGAAATCTGCTCATGGGAAAGGTGGTTAAGCAATAGGCAGATTACATAATAAGTCCAGCATCTTTAAAGGTTAGCTGCATGACACCTGCAATGACACAAAATTTTGTTGCCTTTGTCCAGAGTCAAATGGAATCCTCTGTGGTCAGGAAAATGTTGGTGTAAGCAAATGTCCTTTCTTGCAAACATCTGGAACCCTGTGGTCTCTGCAGCTTTAAATAGAGAAGGACTGCAGAATTGCTTAGAATCCCAATAAATTGATAAGATGCAGATTGCTGTTGTTCCCACATTGTTTTTTTAATGCACATTGTAAAAACAGGTTCCCTTCCTTTCTATTTAGGACTTCGAAGAGCAAATGCCAAGGATCAGAAGTTTTGTTACCCAACCACAATATTATATTTGAGCAAATTGCCTGGACAGTTAAAATGCAGAGATTCTTTTTCTCTTCTCATTCAAATAACTCAGAAACAGAAAATAACATTGAAAAAATCAAGAATCCACCATTTTTTCATCACATAATAATAATAATTTAAGCTCAGACTAAAATTTATTAATATTTTCTGCATTTTAAAACATCCTAAGAGTACAGAATATAAGATGAACTATCAAACTTATATTGCCTGTGTAAAATTTAAATATTTGTGATTAAAATGTTTTTACCTTAATCTAAGATCAATTTCTTCCCTTAAGCTGATAAAATTCTAAATTGTGGTTTTATTGTAGTGGCTTGAATATCATCATTATACATCCTTAATAAGAGTTAGGTATGCTTTGGGGAAAAAAATGACATGGAATTTATTTGGGTAAAATAATGGCACTTTATTATTTCTAGTTGTCATAAATCAAATAAATTAGCAGATAAGTCAAATAGAACATGAAAAAGAAATAAAAACATAATGAAGTTAAAATGTGATGTATAATATTATAGTGCATGTCATCAAAGTCAATCAAAAACTGAATTTATTTATTTATGCTATTTATATAGTTGGTTTATTGACAGTCCTTATTCACAATAGCATGTAGCTTTTTGACTGCTAAATCAGGCAAAGAATTTCAATACATTAATTGCAACCCAGTCTTTGATTACTGAAACATTCCTATTGAGGGATATAACCACGCAGGTTCAGATGCTATTATACTCATAGTTAAAGAAGTAAAGAAATAAAAGATAATGGAATATATAGCTAAGTGAGAAATTTCAGATACCATTAACTTAAATTCAGAATTAGTCTAATGCTATACCTGAACACAATGGTGTCATGTCAACTTAGGACTGAACAGTTCTGTTTCTATTTTGTTGTATTTATCTGAAAACAAAATAATAGAAACAATAAGTTTCATACTATACAATATACACACTTGCAAAGCAAATAATTTTCTTTCCACTTTAATCAATGGACAGTGTAAATGAGAAGTGGTTATATATCCCTATTCAAATGTATTTTTACACACTACAAATTCTGATAATATTGAATCTACTGTGTGTGTGTGTGTGTGTGTGTGTGTGTGTGTGTGTGTGTGTAGCTACAGTAACATGGTAGGCAGCACAGTTTAAAACCATAATGTATGATTCTGTAATTTTGGTGATTACACAAAAATAGTTCAGGGCCATTTAGAAAGAACATATTAATTAAAGTTCTCAAAATTACTTTCCCTTTAATGTGAATCAAATGTATTAAATGTCCATTAAATTCCCACTATTAGTCACCAGTAAATGTGCTTTATTTTATATATTATGCAAACAATTAATTGCATATGAAATATATTTTAGGGGGTCCATTTCTACCCTTAACTTCACATCTGTTCTAAATACTGCATTGTCACTAACACCACCACCACCATCCTCACCTCCATTTACTACTGCTACAAATACAACTTGGCAGTCAATCTGGTTATTCATCCTCTCTTCCCATCAATCAGTTATATTTCCTCTGAGTCCAAGACTAAGGAATCTTCACCTCACTATCTTGGTCTAGAGTTCCTCCAGGCTCTCTGTTAGCTCTTTAGTGGATTGGTTTTCTTAAAAGAAATGACAAGAACACCTGGCCTGGCACTGCCTGGGCTTCTACCTAAATGAAAACACTGAATCTGTTATCTAACTGAAGGATTCTTTAAGTCCTCTACCACGTGCATTATGAAATTATGTCTCATATTTTAGAACTATGTTTATTAGCAGGTTAATGGAGAGTAACAGAGAGTTTATTTTCTTTCAGTAATTCATTAACCAACTGAAGTGCTCTGAAATGACAGATAGGTTCTAGAATATCATGGCCATCTTTCACTACTTGAATTTTTTTATGGGAAAGGGATCATGGTTTTGTGAATGATATACTAATATTCTATCCTGACTTCTCATGTGTCAAAATAGCCTATGACCCTGCCATAAAACTACCTCTATGGCAACCTATAAAAATACATCTCTGAGAGTCCCAAGGTGGAATTCCTAAATAATACTCAGTCTTCACAACACAGGTACATTAAACCCATCAAAAAAAATGAAGACTTTCCAGATACTACTAGAAGTTCTATTTCTAATTTTCTGCTCTGACTACCCTGTTAATTGACTTTTGCATAAAAGATAGTTTGTTTACATTAATATCACAAAAGTCTACAATATAAAAGGCAATTTTTTTTCTTGCTAGGATCCTAGCCTATATTGAGCATGCAGGATAGTACACAATTTAGTCTTAAACACAGTATTTAACGTCAGGAAGATCCTTGCTCTGGAAAATTCGTCCCTGTGTGGTGAATGTTTCATAAATCTGATGTAATTAGAATAGGAATGACTTTCAATCATTGCTTATTCATGAACATGCAATCAATAACTCAAGAGCACACTCTACTGCACTAGATCTTTCAGACAATCACCTCCTAATTCCTTATATTCTCCACATGATATATGCTAGATTCTCTGAAGTTACCCTTGACCATGGGATGTATTAGTCAGGGTTGAGAACCTATAGGAAATACATACATTTCCTCAAAGTCATCCAGTGCAAATTCAGAAGGCTGAAGGCTGAGAAAGGAATTGATACTGCAGCAATCCAAATGCAGTCTAATGGCAGAATTTCTTTTATTAGAGGGACCTAAATTTTTTTAAGCCCATAAACTGATTGGATGACTCACCCAGTGCAATAGGGAATAATCTGTTCTACTTAAAGCCTACTTATTTAAATGTTATTCACATGTAAAAAAATGCCTTTATAGCAATATCTAAACTAGAATATTTGACCAAAAAATTAGGTATCATGTGTACCATCGCCTAGTCCAGTTGACTCATAAAATTAACCATTAGTTTGGAAGTATTCCCTCCTCTTCAATATTGTGAAGTTGTTGGGAAGAATTGGCATTGATTCTTCTTTAAATATTTGTTTAATCACTAGAGAAACCATCTGGTCTTATTTTTCTTTGTTAGGAGGTTTTTGTTACGGATTCAATCACCTTACTCATTAAGGTTTTCTATTTCTTCATGATTTAGTCTTGGTAGTTTCTTGATTCTAGAAATCCATCCATTTCTCTTAGGTTATCCAACTTGGTAGTATATAATTATTCTTTTATGGTCTCTTATGTTTCCTTTTAGTTCCATGGTATCAATTATAATGATGCCATACATTGTGGAATAAGGAAAATGGAAAGTTGTTGCTCAATTGGTATAAAGTTTGAGTTATGCTAGATGAATAAGTTCTAAATATCTGCTGTATATCGTAGTGCCTATAGTTAAAAATATAGTATTGGCAATTCAATACTTGCTAAAAAGGCAGATTTCATGATAGGAATTGTCACATCACACACACACACACACACACACACACACACACAAAATGTAGGGATATAAGAAAACTTTGGGAGGTATTAGAAATGTCTATTGCCTTGATTATGGTGGTGCTATCATGGATGTTTGGATATGTCCCAACCCATCAAATTGTATACATTAAATATATGTAGTTCTTTGCATATCAATTTTATTTCACTAAAACTGTGGGGAAAATGAATCATATGGTATAATAGAGATAATTCTCCAGAGGTTATATGACATAAAAATGTGTGACCTCTGGCCCCATCTACCACATGGTAGCAGCAGATGCCTGCCCAGCAGTAGCTAAGCTCTCCAAGGCCACTAGAAGATACTCTGAGAGATAGCATATTCTCCTACACTGATGGCAGATATGTGTATGAATTGCGATATTCTCAACAGCTTTGCATATGGCATGTTGCTACTTTACCCTGTTCAAAATATTGAATGTAGCCATCTGAAATTTTGAAGATGCAGTTTCAAAAAAAATTCCTATGACACCTGTGTCAAAACATGCTGCCAAACTAAGGGAAATTATCATTTTCTTACTCTGAAAGCAACCAGAATTGCATTGATCTTTATTTCATCTCTAAACAAACATATTAAAAGGACACAAAGCTATCCCACTAATTATACCCTTCCAGAGATCATTTACTTTTTATCGCCTATAGACTTCTGTTTAAATAGAGTAGGTACTGCCATCCACATTGTCAACATGATCTGTTGCTTCCATATTATCTAAATTTAAATCATGGTCTTCAATTTATATTCACATTTTAAAAAGTGTTTTTTAGAACTCCCAATTATATAATTGTATAAGCTTCCTTAATGATGGATAAATGACTGATGTCAAATGATCAGTCAGTGAAAACTTCTACTCATATTATACATATTAATAGTGATGTTACTGGCCCATCTAATGTGCCACAACAGAATTCACTTGTCATTAGCAATAAATATTGGAGTTTACTATTGTTTTACTCTACCATGCTCCTGCTACTAATGCTACCAAACATGGCAGTTGGATAGTAAAAGCTGCCATTGTGGACTTCCTGGCAGAAATTACAGAGTGTTCTAGAGGCCAAGGAACAGTATGAAAAAATATGCCAGTTGGTAAGTTGAAGGAAGAAGAATCATAGTGTTTTGGTTATTTAAAAAATTAAAGCTTCTCCATTAACCAGCATCCTTCAATGCTGTTATTCAACCATACTTTCAATTTTCCATACACATTTGTTCATCACATGTCTCTCTGAACCTAAATATGTGGCAACAGGATACCTAGACTAATGGAACAATCATTATGTCGTCTACTTCAAGGGATATAGCTCTTATTGAATGCATTTTGTTACCAATAAGCTTAGAGATAAATAGCCTAAGAGAGGTACATAGAAAGCTATAATAACTTTGTTATATATATTTTTTGAGAGAAGAAACTTTAGTAAATATTAGAAAGGTTTCCACAAAAATTGAGAAAATAAAACAATTACAACTTTTAGAAACTTTAACTTAATTACTTGAAAATACTGTTCTTAATGAGCTTCTTACAAGGATCAATTTATTTTTTGATAATGTTTTATAAATGTGACATTTTAATAGCCACCTAGGAAATAAATACCAGGACGTTATTGAAAAGCATTCCTAAAACATTTTTAAAAGACATAGTTTAAAGATTTTTTAAAATATATTTTAATTGAATATTGAAAATATCCACAAAAATCTGCATTCTATTTTATGCTTTCTTCATTTAACTAAGTATTTTGTATGAATGAATGAAACTAACCAGTGATTTGAATTTGATGGTTGAGTATGAATATGTAATCATAATTGTATTGATTTTTGAAATAGACCAAATTATTTCTAAGAAGACTTACGTGTATATTTAACAAGTTTTGTATTTTATCTTGTTTGCTTGCAGTATACTATCCACTTTCATTAAGATTTTTAACTTATTATGTTTTACATTTTAAGATGTATGCAGGTTTCTGTTCATTAAATAATAAAAAGAAAATAATTCTTTGTCTACAATGTTCTGAGAAATTGAGGACCCCTTTGTATTTAGCTTAAGAACACATGAGCTAATATACATATGCCTATATGTATTAGTGTGTATGTATATTTAAAATCATATACTTTTTAAAGTTCTTATACTACCTATAAAACTTCAATTTGAAGTAGGCAATGGAAAAGTTCAGAGCAGCTACATTTTAAAATATAACATATCCACTGAGTTGGGTTAATATGGAGCTAGAAGGTATTAATTTATAGCAATTCATTAAGACAAAATATAAATATATAATATGGTAACAAATAAAAGATAACAATATAGATAATTCATTGACATAAGAGACACCAAGGAGTAAACTATAGTGACAGCACAAGGATAAAGGATGGAAATGGGAAATTTCTATTATCCCATGAGTTATTATATACTAGGCATTTCACTAAGCACAATAGGAGTATTATCTCCTTCAAAAAAATTGTGAGAAGAAAAGTGACATTTATTTTACAAATGAGAGAACTGATCAACAATGTGTTTAAATTTTTAATAGTAGATCTACTTTATTTTAATTCCAAATTCCATGCTTCATGGCACTATGCTGTGGGCATTCAGAAGATGTGGCTAACAGTCAGCAGAATTCTACATGGATGGCTGGAGTTTAGTCTTTTAAGAAAAAAGCTTATACCATGGTGTTAAGCAGACTTCAACATTATATTCTTAGGAATGGAAGAAGTTAGAAAATCAAACTAGTTGAATTAAAAGTTGCTAACAAGTACAGAACAGTTGTCCTACTATAAAGAGAGAGATAGAGCATGAATATCCACAGAGTTGACTTGAGACCTTGCAACATTGGTTGTGAACTAGCATTCTTCACACTCCAACTGCTTAAGGTTAGAATTGCTTCCAGGGTGTAGATATGAGCAATGTGAATTCATATGTGGGAAAAAGAGAGACTTTAATGTAAGGCAAGAAACTTACTTTTTGAAATATGCTTATTGTGAGAGTAAATGTGAAGTAAGAAAATAATGAGTAATCAAAAGGTGTTTTATTGTTATTTAAGTTATTGCTATTATAATTATCAATAGTTTATAACTTGCCGTTTTCAATTTTTATATAATAATACTTTACATGATGGTTCTGCCATAATGCTGTGCTTTACAAATTTTATTTCTTAATAACTGGTAAATACTGACATGTTATTTCCTAAATCATCAGACCCAGCCAGTACACTGTGTTTTAATTCTCAAACTCTGTAGGTAGCAACAATTGCTGTTCTGCTACACTTGAGTAGACTAGTCATAACATAATCAAATTTCCACAATGCCATTTATTTTAGGAGGACATAGAATGTGTGGGTGCTGCCTAGAAATAATAGATAGGTATTTTAAATACAAATAATTTTTAAAAATTTATGAGTTATATGATAGAAATACTGATATACAGTAAAGACAATTAATAAACCATAGTTTTTCAATGGAAATTTTCTGGCATTTTCCATAAATAAACAGATTTAAGTGGTAGATCCAGTGGTGTTAATACCACAAATAGTTCAAGGATTCAATAATATCTTACTAATAAATATAGATATGAGACAGGCATTATCAACAGTGTCTGAGATTTTATCTTACAATACTAAATACACACACACACACACACACACACACACACTATTGGTTCTGTTACTCTGAAGATTCTAATTACTCAAATACCCATGGTGGTAGAAGAAGAGACTGCTTAATTAAAGGTCCCACAAATGGTTTAGTTGATAAGAAACAGGAAGGATGTCATTAATATGGCAGCGTGAGAGGAGCTGCTGGAAAACTCCCCTGGAAGTTACAACAAATAGAGCAATTATAATTCAACAAATTATTCCCTGTGAAACACATAAACACAGCTAAGAGACCCACTCATCACATCAAAAATATGTAAAGGTGGGAAAGAGGAGCAAACTGGGAAGGTGGGAAGGAGGAATACAGAGGCAGGGGACACAAGACCCAGCCTGGGATTCACCTGGGTTTAGGGAGAGAGAAAGAGTGAGACAAGGCTAGGGGCACTATCTTGATCTCACCTTGGTCTCAGGATAGAAAAGGAGGTCCAAAGCCTGGAGCTATGGGATGCTACAGTCTAGAGTTCACTTAGGTCGTTGGAGAAAGAAGGAGTAAAAAGGCAGCAGGTGAACCTTCTCCACCTATGAAAATTTCTGCTTGAGGGATTAGCATATAACGAGACTGAACTCAGCCCTTGGGGAAGAGACCATGGTTCAAAGACAGGACACAGAAGAGCATAAGCCCACACTGCCCTCACTGCCTTCAATTCCAGGAAGAAAACAAAGACAAAGAGCTTGTCACCGTTCCCAATCTTCCCAAAATCCTCCTCCTCCACACCATGCAATTGTTTTTGATGGCCCCAGAAGACACTGTAGCAGTGAGTGTCAAGTTAAAGAGCAGAATATCTACAGCCCTGAGAATTGCAGAGACAGTCCTGGGCAGTAGATACACACTGTAGCTAATTCTGGCTACAGGGAAGGAATGGTAAGGGCAGTCTGGCAGCCATCGTCATTCAAAGACACAAACAAAAAACAACTTCTCTCCCCAAACCCCACCCTCATCCTCTTTCATTGAAACCACTTTCATTGGAAGCACCCAGGGCAATTGAGACACATAGGCACTGCTGTTTCTGGCTGCATGAGAAGCACTGGGGTTCCAGAGGCTCAGAACTCCATAACTCACCACTTCCTCCCACAGGGTGCTGCAGTGAGACCAAGGCACTAGTTCAAAGAGGAGAAGCCCACCTCACTGGAAACCACCCACTGTAAGAAAGAGTAATAACACAAAAGAAAAGAAACCCTACAGTGATACCCACTGGAAAAGAAAAGAAAAACCTCTTTATATCTACTGGCGGCAGAATCTACTTCTGTGATGCCCAGAAAAAGACACAATCCAATAAGTAATATGAATAACATGACTTAAATGTCAAAGAATTTAAGTTTCAGTTCTGAAAAAATTCAATGAGATGCAAGAAAACACGGATAGGCAGTTTAATGAATTCAAAAATAAAATTAATAAATAAATTAATATTTTACCAAAGAGATTAAAATGTTAAAAATGAACCAAATAGAAATTTTAGAGATGAAGAACTCAATAATAAAGATAAAGTATAAAATAGCTATATTAGAAAGCAAAGCTGAGCAGATGCAGGAAATAGTCATATCAAAGATACGAATATGGAAATAACACAGATGGAAGAAGAAAGAGACATAACAATAAAATAAAATCATTTTACAAGAACTCTCAGAATCCATTAGATAAAGCAGCATCAAAATAATGGGTATACCAGAAAGCAAAGAAAGCAAGAAGGGCCCAGAGAGTCTACTCAAAAAAATAGTCTATGAAAACTTCCTGTACCAAAGGAAAGAGCTTGACCCATGAATCCATGAACCAAGCAGAACACCCAACTACTTGAATCTTATAGATCTACTTGAAGGCACATTATACTGAAGCCAACAAAATCAACAATAAAGTAATAATTCTCAAGGCAGCTAAGGAAAAGAAGACTGTAACTTATAAAATAAACTCCATTAGATTATTGTGAAACTTCTCAAAAGAAACTCCACAAGCCAGGAGGAAGTGAAAACAAATATACAAATTATTGAAAGACAGAAATTATCCCAGAATAATTTATGCAGCAAAATAATCCTTTAGCTATAGAGGAGAAATAAAGACATTTTTAGACATACAGAATTGAGGTAATTCTCCAGCACAATGCCTGCATTACAGGAAATACTGAAGAAAGCTCTTTACCCTGAAAGAAAAAGAGAAAATAAATAGAGGTAACTTGAGACAACAAAAACATTAAAGTAGGAAGTAAGATCTAAATTTTCAAAAGAGAATGAAGATAAAGAAGCATGCTTAAGAAAAATGGCTACTATATAATAAACATTCTTTTATATAAACTTAATGGTAACCACCAAAAAAATTCCAGAACTGACATATGTAACTTAAAAAATAAGAGTAAAAAATCATAAAACATCCCAAACTAAAATAATAGAAATTAAAAAACAAAACAAAACAGAGAAACAATAGAGAAACAAAACTACCGGAAAACAGAAGATAAAATGGCTAGAGGAAATCCTCATATACCAATAATCAACATAAATGTAAATAGACTGAACTTATCAATGAAAAGGGACAGAGTAGTAGATTATATCTATACACAAAATTCAACTACACGCTGCTTCTAAGAGACACATGTCATCTATAAAAAACAAAATTATTATACTTCAAGTTGACAATGCACTGTAGAATTGTATGCCTGAAACCTATGTAATCCTTGCTAACAGATGTCACCCCAATAAGTCTAACAATAAAAATGAATTTAAAAAAAAAACAAAACAAAAAAAAAATTATACACACACACACACACACACACACACACTTGAATGCAAGAGTGGAAAACACTAGTCCAAGGAAATGGCAGCAAGAATACAGTGAGTGTAGCCATACTTATATCTGAAATAATAAATGTCAGGGTAAAAGAGGTAACAAGAGACAAAGAGAAACACTTCATAATGATTAAGAAGACAATACAACAAGAACACATGACATATATTAATATATATGCCTCCATTCAGGAAGTCTATAATTTAAAAAGCAACTATTAGCAGAACTAAAGGGAGAAACTGACAAAACACAATAATAGTAGGAGATTTAAACATCCCACTGATAGCCAGGAATAGATCATCAAAACAGAAAATTAATAAGAAAATATTGTTCTTAAATGATACGTTATAGTGGGTGGATATAATTGACATTTATATATCACTTTCTCCTAGAACACAGGTCACACATTCTTTTCTAGTGCATACGAAACATTATCAATGGTAGATCATGTGCTGAGGCACAAAAAATAACACTAAAGACCAATATCTCTGATGAACACAGATGCAAAAATTCTACAAAATGCCAGCAAATAAATGACAACAATACATTAAAAAGATTATACATCACAATCAAGTGGAATTTATTCCAAGCACACAAGGATGGTTCGACATGCACAAGTCAATCAATGTGATACACCGCATAAACAAAACAAGGATAAAAACCATATGATTATATCACCTGATGAAGAAAAAGCATTTATAAGATACAACAATCATTTATGATAAAAACACTTAACAAAAATAGGTGTAGAAGGAAAGTGCCTCAACATAATAAAGGCCATATATGACAAACCCTCAGCTAATGTCATAGTGAATAGTGAAAATCTGAAACCTTTTTTTTCTAAAATCAAAACAAGCCTGTTACACAACATAGTACTGGGAGTTTTACTCAGAGCAATCATGAAGAAGATAAAAATAAATAAAAGTCATCCAAATTTGGAATTAGAAAATAAATTGTCAATTATTGTAGATGACATAACTGTTTATATAGGAAATCCTAAAGACTCCACCAAAAAACCTATTAAAAACAGTAAGCAAATACAGTAAATTTGTAGGATACAAAATCAATGTAAATAATCCATTGTTGATGAGAATGCAAACTGGTATAATGGTTATGGAGGACACTATGGAGGTTCCTCAACAAATTAAAATTAAAGTTACCATACCACCCAGCAATTCCCCATCTTGATATCTACCACCAAATTTGCAAACCTTATCCTTCAAGTATATATGTAACCCAATGTTCATTGTAGCACTGTTCACAGTGACCACGTCATAGAAACAGGCAAAGTATTTTTTGACAAATGACTGGATAAAGAAATTGTGATACATTTACACATGGAATATTACTCAGCTATAGGAAAATATGAAATACTGCTATTTGCTACA
Organism: Lyroderma lyra; assembly: GCA_004026885.1. NCBI lineage: Eukaryota > Metazoa > Chordata > Mammalia > Chiroptera > Megadermatidae > Lyroderma > Lyroderma lyra. The sequence continues at coordinate 46,032 of PVJL010007832.1, read as the reverse complement.
AAATGGATAGACCTTGAGGTAATCATGCTAAGCAAATTAAACCAGACAGAAAAAAAAACGAAGAGCCATATAATTTCATTCATATGTGGAACATAAAACTGATAACAATAAAGAAACGAAAACTCATGGACACAGTCAATAGTTTAATGGTTACCTGAGTATAAGGAGGGAAGCAAGTGCAGAAGGAAGGAGGGAGAGTCAAATAAATGCTGATTAAAAGACAACTGACTCCAAGTGGTGAATACATAATGCAACACATAGACAATGTATTATAGAATTGTACAGCTGGAACCTATGTAATTTTTACCAACCAATGTCACACCAATAAATCAATAAATTTAACAATAAAAAAAGCATGGCATTCATATATATATAAAACAATGAAAATTCAGAAAAATACATAAAACAAACAAAAAACACAATATCTGCTGCAATTGCAAAAAGAATAAAATACCTCGGAATAAACTTAACAAAAGCTGTCAAGGACTTATACCCTAAAAACTATGAGACACTATTAAAGGAAATTGAAGAAGATACAAAAAAAAAGTAAAGATATTCCATGTTTATGGATTGGAAAAATTAACACAGTTAAAATGGCCATATTACCCACAACAATATACAGATTTTATGAAATTTCCAACAAAGTTCATATAAAAAGTTTTTTGAGAAAAAGATGAAAAAAAACCCATCAAATTTGTATGGAATGTCTTTTTGTTTGTTTGTTTCTTTCTTTCAGTAGTTCCCAGGCTACAGGGTTGAAAGCACCAAAGCCTAGCCACTACACAACCAGGCAATCCCCTGGAATTTCAAAAGACTTAGAATGGCTATAGCAATATCATGAAAAAAGCACAAGGCTGGAGGCATCACTCACCCCTACTTCGATTTATACTGTAAAGTGACAGTAATCAAAACAGCATGGTATTGGCAGAAAAAAACAGACAAACAGACCAATGGAATAGGATTGAAACCCAAAAATAAACCTACAGGTATATTGGCAGATAATTTTTTTACAATGGAGCCAAATACATATAATGGAGAAAAGAAATCCTCTTTAATAAATGGTGCTGGCAAAATTGGAAAGCCACATGCAAAAAAATGAATCTAGACTGCAATCCATCACCATATGCCAAAATTAGTGCTCGCTTAGGCAGCATATACACTAATAATTGGAACCAAAATTAATTCAAAATAGATCAAATACTTAAACATAAGATTTGGAACAATACATTTCATAGAAGAAAACATTGGTAATAAACTTATGAACCTAGGGTTCAGGGAATAATTTATAAATTTGACCTCAAAAGCAAGGGACTATATTAAACTAAAAAGCTTATGCACAGCAAAAGAAACCATCAACAGAACAAAGAGGTAACCAACTGTATGAGAGTGGTTATTTGCAAACAACACTTCCAATAAGAAACTAATACCCAAAATATATAAATAATTTGAACATCTCAACAATAACAAAAAACAGTCTAAGTTAAAAATGGGCAGAGTACCTGAAGAAACACTTGTCCCAAGGAGACATATAAACAGGCAACAGATATATGAAAAAAATGTTCAACTTCACTAGCAATTAGGAAAATGCAAATCACAAGCACAATGAGATATCACCTCACACCTGTTCGAATGGTAATAATCAAGACAAATTATAAGTGTTGGAAACACTGGAAAAAAACTCCTCATTCACTGTTGGTGGGACTGTAAATTTGTACAGCCACTATGGAAAACAGTATGGAGATTCCTCAAAAATTCAAGATTAGAGTTACTATACAACCCAACAATTTCTCTTCTGGATATCTACCCAAAAAAACCTGAAAACATTTGACTTCAAAGATATATGTACCATGAAGTTCATTGCAGCATTATTCACAGTGGCCAAAACATGGAGACAACTGAAGTGTCCTTCAATAGGTGACTGGATAAAGAAGAGATGATACATATACAAAATGAAATATTATTTAGCCATAAAAAAGATAAAATACAGCCATTTGCAACAACATGGATGGATCTTCAGATGATTACGCAAATCAAAATTTCAGCGAAAAAAATCAAGAACCCATATGATTATACTCATATATGGGATATAAAACTGAAAGCAACAAAGGAAGAAAACAAACATAGAAAGAAACTAAAACTCAAGGACACAGACAATAGTTTAGAAGTGATGGAAGAGGGAGAGAAAGTCAAATATATGATGATAAGATGAGAAACAACTGTAGGTGGTGAGCACATAATGTGACACACAGATGATATATTATGGAATTGTGTACTTGAAACCTATGTAATTTTACCAACTAATGTCACCTCAACAAATTTAATAATAATAAAAACGCACATTCATATTCATAGCAGCTTTTCTGCAATAGGCAAACTCGTGTGTCTGTTAACGAGTGAATGGTTAAATGACCTGTGCTATATCCATAACATAGAATATTACTCAGCAATAACAATGAACAAACTATCAAAACTCACAACATGGATGAATCTCAGTGGGATTATGCTGAGTAAAGACTGCTAATAACATAACTTTACATATATATGATTCCATAGAATATTCTTGAAATGAACAAGTAGTAGTAATAGAGACAGATTAATAATTTTTAGGAGTTAGAAATAAAAGAAGGTGAAATGTATGAGTGTAGATATAAAGTGGTGATGGAATATTAGTTTTGATTTTGATGGAGGTTACATAAATGTATGCCTGTGTTTAAAACACACACACAGATATATGTATACACACAAATGTATGCATGTACAAGTACATGTAAAACAAATGAAACTGAAATAAACTCTGTAAATTTTATCAATGCAAAAAAATTGTAGATAAGAAACAGTGCTTAAAAGAATGTAAAAAGGAACACAGAATGTATAATAGATGTTTACTACATAATTTCTATTTACTTTATTAAACTGCTGCAGTTCCACACACATTAAGAGAACATATACATTTAAAATAAATTACATTTCCTATTAAAATATTATAACCATTAAATATATTTGAAAAATTAAAACCAGCAAAAACAAGAGAAAAAATCTTACAATTTTCTTACCAAACAATTACTAATAATACCACATGGGCAACTGTTTTTTACTGTGTGTGTATATATATATATATATATATATATATATATATATATATATATATATATATGTGCGTGTGTGTGTGTGTGTGTGTGTGTATACATACATACACACACACGCACGTATATATATGTATATATATGTGTGTGTGTGTCTGTGCATATGTGTGTGTGTATGTGTGTGTGTGTGTGTACTTGTATTCACACTTAATGTGTACATTTGGATAAGACACTTGTCACAGAGAGGCTAGTAATATTGACTTTACTTCAGTATCCAGGATAATAAAGTAGCCAAAGCCTGAAATATTGCTAGTTACAGTGATAGGAAAAAATAATTCTCTGGATGGACTCACACCATTTAAATGCACTGGTCAAACATTGCATGAATTATTTCCATTCACAATTCATTGACCAAAACTGGTCCTATAGCTTCTCTGAAACAAAAGTGTGTAGCAAATGTGTTTGAATAACAGAGAGCCCAAGATGCTTATTAAATAGCACTCATGGCTACCACTGTTCTCAAGTGCTCGGAGATTTATGATTATTACTCCCAGTCTGACTGAAATATTTGAGCGTAGGAACCTAAGAGGACTATCTTTTTGGTTTCTCTATCCTTTAGTAAGTCAGAACTTAGGACTAATTCATGATTCTGCTTCTACTAATACCTTAGCCTCCCTGAGCATGTTGGGGTTATATAGCCAGATATTTGTCTGGATCAGTTTAAAAATTACATAATTTTGTAAATTTGTAACACATATGTTAGGATACAATTTATATGGCTTATAGCACTATCTTCAAGCAAATCAATCTGATAAGATGTCATTATATGTTCTTAACAATTAGATCTACAAGAATGAAAAGACAAGGAAGGAGGGGTTGATTAGCAAAAACACATAGGAAAAACCAGAAAGGGATAGAAAGAAGAGCACAGATATTTTGCCTTGAAATACACATGTACACATATACATACCCACACACATGCATAAATGTATGTACGTGTGTGTGTGTGTATACATATATATGTATGTATGTGTGTGTGTGTATGTGTATATATATATATATATTTATATATATATATATAAATTGTAAAGCAATGGAAAAGATAGCGAATACTTGAGGATGCTCAAATGATGCTCTTGCTTTTCTCAGTCTGAAGTGGAATGAAGATTATATGTTGTAAGTTGTCTTCTACGTCTCCAATTAAAAATATTCTCCTAGTCACACAGGTAAAAAAATTGAAGCTATAAGCTGCTAGTATTTATTGAATTCTCACCATTTTAGAAAATAGCATTATGGAAATGTTCTTTACTTAATTCCATTTCTGCTCATATTGTGAGGGTTAAAATTCTCACAGTACTATGAATAGTTTCTGAAGAGATTTTAAAATTTTGTGTGATTGTTCCAGAGCTGGGCAAGGTATTTATGTAATTTTTGTTAAAAAATTTTGGGGAGGGAAGGTTTTATCAGTTAATTATTACTGTTCAAAATGCCATACCAAAACTGAGAGGTGAATAACAGTAATGTATCTTTTCTTATGAGTCTGTGTATAAACTAGCTGTTAATTTCAAAGCTCTACTTCAGCTGACCTCTTCTGAGGGAAATCAGTTTGACTCATTGGTATGTCCTGGAACAAGTAGAGATACCTCCATGTGATTCTCAGCCTGTTTCTGCGACATGTGGGCTAACTCACATGTGTCTTTTTACTGATAATGGTAGAGATATAATAGCAAACAAGCTAAATAATGCAAGTCTTTTCCAAGACACTCCTTGAATCATATATTTTAACATCCCATTTTTCAAAGCAATTCATGTTGTTACAAATTTTTTCTTTTCCTCTGTGAGAATGCACTACAAATTTATGTAACAAAGGCTATGCATATAAGGATGAATTAAAAATGAAGTTATCACTCAATCTACAACAATGACAATTTATTTATATTTTTAAACTATCAAAGAAAAATCTCTGTGAGTATCAAAGAAGCTTTGCTATATTGGTAAATTGCAGGATATTCTCATCTTGCTTATATTTTATAATCCCATCATTGTCATCATGATGTCTAACTTTTAATAAGAGTAGTTATGTTCTTGGCTCTGTTCTAAATGTTTTACATGTTAGTAACTTACATGAACTTTCCAAGTTCTACTTACCACTAAGTCAGCGTAATTAAATATATTTCCAAAGCCCTAACATTTAAAATTCTGTTACTTATATATGACAATTAATATATTCATTAAAATATTGATTAAATCTTACAGTTTACATTAGATTATTCTTTCCCACTTTAAAATTCCTTATTTTCATCTCATTACTTAAGAGACTGAAGTACTTAGAAATCTATACTTACCTGGTAGGGGAAATATCATAATCTTGAAGTACTTAGAAATCACTGAACAAAATATTTTTGATCTACCTAGAGCTTCCTTTACATCTTTTATTTTACTGCCATGGAATTGACATGTTCAAAGTACACAAACTTATGGTCTTAACATTTTCCAGGCATATGAGTTTAAAAGCCAGAGACTGAATACATTATAAACATTATAGGTTTAACCAAATTAGGAAGATATTATGCCTATTACCTGGAATCCGAAACCATTAAGAGTGGAGATATCCATCTTCAATATTTAGTAAGAGGCAGTGAAAATGGAAACCAGAATACATCTACTGTTAGGACTCCACCATTCAAAACATTAAAATAGTAATAATTTGTGACTAGTGTGATTGGATTTCTACCAGCAGTATATCCAACTTCATATTCATCGCTCCAATTTCTATAATACGAATATATATTCATAGTACTTTAGTACTTACAGACTTTAAATAACTTCCTGTTGCTTGAATTATGAACTTTAAGAGGTTCCATTCTAAAATTGTAGTTATTCTACTTTAACTTATTTTCCACCACTTTATTTCACACAGCAAGCTCTCAGATAAATATACTAATACAGATCATGTAGATCCACTTTTCTACTTGATATATTTGACAATTCCAAGAATATCCAACCTTCATTCTCTAGTAACCCCAATGTCTGGCTCAAGAATCACCTATTTTAGGAAGTATTCATTAAATGTCCATCATGATCCTTGTAGGAAGTTGCTATTCCCTTCTCTGTGCTTAGTAACATTTGATGTATTACCCTCTCTCTCACATTTAATGTCCTATTAAAGCTATTTACTTGTGTATCTACATCTAAGTAGTTATCTATTGTTTCACTACTGATACCAAACACCTTGCTTGCTCTGTGTGCCACCCATGAATTTATAGTTATTGGTAAACTGATTATGATAATATTTAGATACCTCATCTAACTGAGGTATAGAGAAATAATTTGGAATAAATGTCACCAAATAATTCAAGCCAGAGTAAAAAAAATGATTATTCTTTTTAAGTGATTTAACTGCAATCATATAAAATATTAGAATCAAAGGCAGTATTTGAACTCAGGTTTCTTGCTCTCCATTCAAGGGCTTGTGTTTATCTTGTGAAAATTGTCTTTTTTGATAAATACTAAGAGATAATGCCAATATATAATTATACTGGTTTAAATATTTGGTATTTAATATTAAATATTAATGTGGTATCATAAAATGTTAATCTGTTTATGCTGTGAGAGTATAAACTTCTTCTAGAAAATATAAATATTCTTTTTATTGTTCTTATATTAGTACAAATCTCTAAATAATGGGAATTTTCATTTTATAATTTAAGTAATCTTTTGCAATCTTCATAGTTTTCCCTTAATAATCTAGTGCAAAGAATTATTTCAAAAATCCTCATTCTTCTTTATCTTTCTGTCTCTTGTGTTTTTGAAAGTTTTTTTAGAGGTACTTTGATTTTCTTCAAATCTTCTTAGCTGAATTTTCTTAGTTTTACCTCTTGAAACAGAACTTCTCTAAACTTATTGGATTTCTAAAAATACAGAAGCCAAAGCTCATTTCCAGATATACTGAATTATAATACTCAAGTGAGATTTTGAAAATATATTTGTTACAAGTTCCATATGAGATTTTAAAATAATTCTGGGAAAGAGAATGTCTGCTTTCAACATGGGTATTCTCTAAGGAGGTATTGAAATCTCTTTGAATACACACACACACACACACACACACACACACACACACACACACACATTTTACTCTAAACCTAGTAGTATTATACCATTTGATAGTCCTCTTTAAAGAGTCTTTAGCTCTCCATGTGACCATCTATCCTTTGTGCCTATCCCTTTAAAAAGCAAACAAAATCTATCCCAACTTTAAATACCTGATACTAAGGTGGAAAAACACTAACTTCATCTTTGTTCACCCTCTACAATGCTGAATATGACAAAATAAGATAGTGAAGGAGACTAGAACAGAAGGAAGAGAACAGTGACCAATAGGAAAAGTAAAGGAAGAGCATAGGTCATATGAATGAACTTTTGCTATGCTGGATCATATCTAAACTCAACACCTAAATACATGTTTATGTTTCTGACCCAGGAAGAGTTGAAGTGGTGGTCATCGAGTGTTTTTTAGACAAATGTCTTAATCCAGTATATGAGAAGAAAGCTTATGTATAAAAATTATTCAGTCAAGATAATTATCTGTTTTATTTTAATTTTTGTTGATATACTAACATTAGATGATAATAATGATGATGATGTCAGGGGACAGGAAGTGGGGTTAAGGATAGAATATGCATCCCCCGAAAAGTAAGCAATAAAAGTGAAACATAGAAGCATTCAAATAGCTCTTACTCACTCATTTATTTATCAATTCGTTCAACCCATAATTACTTAATGTCTACTCATGTCAGGCATTCTTCTAGACCTTGAGGATTCAGGGATGAGGAAAGAAATCCTTGCTCACGAAGAACTTTGATTTTAGTAGTAGAACAAGGCAATAAGCAAATAAAGATAGTGATGTCCTATGCAGTTATTAAAATTGAGTGATGTGATGATAAATAGCTAAGTGGACTCTTTAGACTAGATGGTGCATAAATGTTTCAATGAGGACATATTTGAGTAGAGATGACTGAATAACAAAAGACTGTGAACAATATTACTATAACAAGGAACATTTCAGTGAGTATTTGAGTTATGTATGAAGTGGACATGTTTAAGGATCAAAAAATGGGCAATGGTTATGAAGTTAATAGTTTGGGGAATGCTACAAAATAAGACAAAGAAATGATGGAGACAGTGGGTATATCTTATAAGTAAGGTTAAGAATAAAATTACCTGATTTTTAATTAAAATCATTCTGACTGCTGATAAAGAACGCATTTGGGTTTGGCAAAACTAGACATAGGTCAATTAGGTAAAAAATTATTGCAGAGGTCTACATTTGTGAGAGAACATAATGACTTGGAAGTATGTGGTAGACCTGAAAATAAATAGAAGTTGACCATAAGTGTAGATTTTGAAGTTAGATATAACAGAATTTGCCAATGAATTAGATATGGTGAGTGGATTAAAGAGGAACCAGTGATTATTTAGGGATTGCCTTTTGCTTTAATAACTGGGTAATTTAATGATATAGGGAAGTATATGTCATTAAATTACCCAGTTATTAAAACGAAAGGGAAAAGAGCAACTTTGGGTAAAGTGAGAAAATGGTGACTTCTGCATTAATATTAAAGTATCTATTAAATAGATAAGACAGATAACTAGATGGATAGACAGACGATGGATAGACAGACAATAGACCGACAGATAGATAAAATTAAGGAAACAGTTAAATTTACCTGTTTAGATTTTTTAGAAAGAGGTTAAGATAAAAGTATATGTTTGGGAATTCTTAAGATATCAAAGAGAATTAAGAATAAATAACAAGATTTAGTCACTCAAACATATTATATATACAGAAAAATAAAACAAGTTTAGCTTAAGTACTACATACAGTACTTAACAGATGAACAAAGACAGAGGTACTAAGAAATAACATTGAGGACAATGTGTTTAGGGTGATAATTTGGATTGAATTAGTGAATGACCAAAGTAGTATGGGGATTCTGAAACGCCTTTGTTTTTTGATTACTTGGTTGATTAAGTGATGATAAAGATTGGGCTATTGAGTTATTTTGTCTTCACTGCCTATGTCTACCCAAACATTAAATGTAAATATTACTTCTGAGGCCTTTAGTGATGTGTTTTATTGTAGATTAGTGAATTAGTCTGCTGCTGCATCTTGGCATTTTCTTGAGACTTTTGTATAAACAATATAAAAAAAACCATTTGTGTTTTGTGGACATTTTCAGTTGGAAATTTACAGAGTTGAAAAATTAATGTGGTTATTTTACCATAGTAAATACAGGGTTAAATTTTCTAGGGCTAAATGATGAAGCCATGAATTGTGGCTAAGAACCCACTACTTCCATGGGATATGATGGTACCAATAGAATATGGGCATCTTGAATCTTTTAAATGTATTCTTAACAACTGAAAGTTTATTATTTAGGTATTTTAGAGCTTTAGAGTTTTAGGGAGAAAATATTTGATTTACAAATAGATTTTCTTTATAAAACATTTGCCTAATTATCTTTTTTTATAATACCTCTTTCAATTGATGAGCAATACAGCTTATTTTATAAAAGGACATTACTCCGGATCAGTAGACAGCTACTCCAGAATGAAAGTTACACTCACAGGGTTAAGTGAATAATGGAGATGTCAATACAAACTAGAAAGTATTGTTAAATAACTAAACAATAATGTGTACACAATATTAATAAAAAGTTATAATATTATATATTAATATTATAAAGTTTTAAACCAGTTAATAACATAGCATTGCTTATTTTAAACACATACACAAACATTCTTCCTGATTTCAAGATACAAAATTAGGTACTTATATTTAAATCTAGAATATAAACAAATCCAACAAAACAAATTTTAGGAAGCAAATACTTATCCTAGAAAACCTAGCCTGAGGGAATGTCATATTGACAGCAAAACTTGGTTCAATATTTCTAGAAGCCAAAGCTAAAAGAGAAACAGAATATATTACAGAGACTTGATTACAAATTCAAGATAGTGTTTTAATTTAAAATGGAGACATTTTATTCTTATCTTTAAATTCTAGGAAGAATATATTGAATACATCTTTGTAAAAATTACAGAGAACTTCCAAATAGGTCGTAAATACAATAGCTTTCCTTCAAAACAGCGAAGAAGCTATTCATATGTTTAATACCTTTGTCCACCTGAGGTAAAGTCAAGGGGATGGTGTTAAATAATGATTCTGTTACAGCATTTTTATGGGATTTATATGCCATGCAATATTTCTTTATCAATGCAATAGGTTAGCCATTTAATTTACCAATATTAGACATTTGGGGAAATTAAAGGGGGTATTATTAATACTTATTATCAAATAACAGAATTAAATTTGAACCACCATTTAAATCAGGACCTCATGTCACCCTAATTACCAAAAGACTAGTATGAATAATAGCATTATTAGTATCAGATCTAACTTGAATATCACTGGCTTACAAAAAAATTCAGATTTTTAGAACTACTAAGCTCTTGCAGTTAAGCTAATCCAAATCCGACCACTTATTCATGCGCAATTTCACCTATAGAGGGTGTAAAGGAATTTCCACATATAACTACTTTATTATTCAAAGGAGGACTAGAATTTTTACCCATTGATAGTTAAGTAATTTTTACAATATATCCAAACTATTTTTACCTTTATCAGATATCTATTTTTATAGGTTGGTAAATCCACAAGTCTTTGCAATTCTATTTACCTATATAGCCTAAAATAAAAGCTGTAATTGTGCATGACTAATAGCTTCTTTTTTTATCAGTCCACCCTTATCTTTAAAATAGTAATATTTTCTTTTTAAATAAAGTTTAATAATTTTTTCTAATAACAAAAATGTAAATTCAGTTATAATAGCATCTTAAGCTACAAGTCAGTGAAAGTTCTTATAGGTTTTTTCTAAAATAAACTCTGTTTTAGGTTTAGATTTACAAAAACTTCTGAAGATAGTAGAGTTTTCATGTATCCCAGTTTCTCTTATTATTAAACATTTTACATTAATATGGTAGATTTGCTGTAATTAGTGAACTCATATTGATGTGTGTTGATTAAAGTCAATACTTTATTCAGATTTCCTATATTTTTGCCAAATATCCCCCTCTGTTCTATAATTACATTTAGAATACCATGTCTTATTAGCCTCCCGTGGCTTGTGAAAGCTTCTAATACTTTTCTTATTTTTCATGACCTTGAAAATTTTGAGGAATATTGTTCTGGTGTTCTGTAGAATGTCCCAAACTTGAGACTTGTCTGATATATTTCTAATATTAGAGGTTACAGTTTTTTGAAAAAAGACCACAAAGATAAAGTATCTTTCGTGGCATCATATCAAGAGTAGATATTATCAATGTAACTTATCACTGTTGATTTTTTGGTTGAGGTAGTGTTGACAAATGTCTCCATTGTTAAGTTATTCCTCCCCACAATCCCATACTGTACTTTGGAGGAAAGGCACTACGTGCAGACAACACTTAGGTAGTAGGGAGTTATCTGCTACCTCCTTGAAAGTTGATTATCTACAAAAATTATTTGAAATTCTTCTGCACAGGAGATATGTGTCTTCTTAATTAAATTATTTTAATCATTTTATGTATACTAATTTACAATTCCAATGCTACCCTTAACAAAAACCCTGTGATATTTTCATAAAATGTCTTAAAAGTAGACAAAGAGATTTGAAATGAAATAAAGATCATAGAAGTAGATCAAAATTAATAAGGTAAATTGGTTTCCAACATAGGAACCAAAGAATGCATACATGGATATTGATTATATACTTTGAATTGTAATTCAATTCTAGTTTATTTTGTCACTCAAACCATTCTTGCTTGGTCATTAAGAGGTCTTTCAGTTGGCTCTTATGTTCTTTTGCCATACCCCATTTGTGCGTGTGTGTGTGTGTGTGTGTGTGTGTGTGTGTGTGCTTATATTTAAAATTTTTTGTTGTTTTGTTTTATAGGATTTATTATCTGTCGCTATAAGATGCTTCAGAATCATCTTGTATATTTTCTAATCCAGTCAGGAAATCAGCCATTTCTCTAAAGAGTCTTTGTTTCTTTTATCACAGAATAAGATTAGAAACCAAGTTCTGGGCACTGCGTGTGCTCATTGCTACTGCAGTGTCATTGCTATCTATTGCTTTTTTGTTGTTGTTTTGTTTTGTTTTTTACTTCATAAATATCTTCATAAATAACAAAATTGTATACAGCATGAACATTTTAATATATTTGGTGTATTTATTAGATTTTACTTAAGCAAAAAATGTGAAAATATAATTTGTTTAATAATTTTCAAAATTATGCTTTCAAAGTTATATTATTTGAATGTACTCTAATTTTATTTCTCTATTATACCATGTTTGACCTTTGGGTTGCATCCAATATGATATTGTTAAAATGTAAAAATATTATTTAGCTACTATTTCTTCTCATTATCTCTAAATTGTCATTTTGGTTACTGTATTTTGTTATTTTTAGATCTAGATAATTATTGCTTTTTATTATATAACTTTGTTTTAGGAAATTATTTCTGGCATATTTAGAAAACTTTCAAATCTGAGATACACCAGGATAAAAAGATGATACACTTTCTGTGCTTTGAAAATACCAGAAATTTATTTTATTGTCTTTAGAGGAGGAAAATGAATTGACTAGACATAGAAATTTGAGGTTAGGTTATTTTACTTCAAACATCTATGGATAGTGCTCTATTGGATCATGTTGCACAGCAGAAGTCTGAGTCTTTACTGATAAACTAAATGTAACTTAATTTTTTCTGGAATTTGAAAAAAATTTTAATTCAATTTATATATGTGTATATATTACATATAGGTATGTATATACAAACACATTTAAACAATTTAGTATTTACTGTGCTCTTTCAATGTGCAAAGTCATTTATTTATTTTCTACACAGAAAGTTTTTTTTTTACTATCAATCATATTGAATTTTCTTATCTTATTGATGACATCAGTCATCCCAATATTAAGTTCTCATTATCTCTTTTATATAGAGAACAAGCCAACAATATGTATTTACATTTTAAGAAAGGAAAACACTAAAATTGTAATACTCAATATACAATAGGTGCCAAAAAATGGTATACACATTGTAAGAAAGGAAAACAAACTGTTAAAATAGTAATAACATATATCAATAACAAAAGATGACTACAAGTCATGTTTGACTTGTACAATTATAAAAAATACTCAAAGTGGTTAACTATTCCAACACCATAGAAGAAGAAACAGGACTTGTTGCTGTAAGAGGCCTCACAGATCTCCCCCTGTGCACATCACATACAGTAGTACCCTGCATCTAAAACTTATCGTGAATGCATGCAATTGTTAGGTATATTGGAAATGCTGTTGCATACTCACACCTCCATTGCCTTGTACTTCTACAACGTTCTTGAATTTCAAATACCATTCAAAATGTTCTTGCACTCCTCAAAGGACAACCATGTTTCTGCCATTTTTTTTTTTACTGACCTGCCCATCCCCTGGTGACTCTTGCAGTCACTTGATTAATGCCATCTTTTGAGTAAATATCATACGACACATTGCTACTATAATTCAATTCAACTTTGAAAAGTAATACATAGATTACGTATCTTAAAATGTGTATACATTTTTTGACACCCCCGGTACACTGATAACAAAAGATGAATATAAATCATGTTTGATTTTTGCAATTACAAGAGGTACTCAAATTGGTTACCATCAGTCTCCAGACACCTCTGATTATGGCAAACTACTGCTTGTGCAACACTGACCAGTGTCCACTTGTATCACTGTGCATGCCTCTTCAATTGCTTCCTGAAGTAACACTAACAGCTGGTTTTCTACAGTACACCACATCCTTTAATACTCTCCATGGGTAGAAGTCAATAAATAAGTCAGGAGAATGTGGAGGGAACTTAAGTGCACCTATTCATCTTATCTGTTGTCCTAGTAAACAGTATTGTGCTCCTTGAACAACAACCATGCTCCTACCATTTTCTTTTACTGTCCTGCATGTCATATAGTAACACTAGCATTCATTTGATTAACACCATCTTTTGAGCAAACATCATCCTACACATTACTACCATAATTCAATTCAACTTCTAAAAGCGATATATAGATAACATGTCTTAAACTATGTATACATATTTTTTAGCTATTTATCATCTTCTGTTATGTAGATTTCATCTGTATACCTCCCTCTATATTTAAAGCGAATATCTCAAGATTGTTATCCATACTGTAGATTTGAAATTATGCATTGCCAACTATGCTCATCAATGCTTAGATTATATGTCTGATATTGAATACCTAGCTCTTCAAATCCCATGTTTATTTCATAATCTGATCTTTATCAGTTTTACCATGTTGTCTTTTTATTTGACCATTTATCCAATTTTAGTTATAGTTAATGTTATAATATCATAACACAAAGGAAGTACTTTTAAAAGTATGCCTTCAGTAAATACTTTTGCTAAAATATGTTTTACTCATGCATATCAAGCATAATCCCCACTTAAAGGACACAAATCTTGTTATTATTCACATGACTGCTGATTCTCAAATAAATATATACCAGTATAACATGACAGGACTGCTAAAATTTGCCCCACTTGACCTACTGAAAAAAGACTGAACAAATATTTCCTGAGGTTATAAGAGACTATAGTATTCTTCACAACTATTTTCTCCCTTCCTTGTAAAGACTTATATATTCTCACCACATCTATATAACATGTGGTGCATTCCTACTGGTATTTTGCTTTGGACAATAGAATGTAAGTCTACATAACACATGCCACATCCAAAAATGTATTTTAAATAAACTTATGTGGGTCTAATCCATTTATTGATGATGATCTCTGTCAGAAGAACAGCATGTCAATAAATGGCATTTCTTCAGGCAATGTCCAAGAACAAGAAAACATGTAGCGCAAGCCTCCAGCAATCCTGACCATTAAATGAATTGTTGTTGTTAAGTCATTGAAGTTGTGAGGTTCTTTTCAGAGCAAAGCTGACAAACGCAGAGGAAAAAGTAAGCTGGAGAATTTACACTTTTAACTAGCTTTTAAAGTCAGTCTAATGCAGGTGGTACAAGGAACTCATTCTGAGAAGCATCAACATAGTGGCTGTTAGAAGTATCACTACGTCACTAATATTTTGTTTGTTTATTTGCTGCTTTAGACCAAAGCAATGTTTGCAGTATCTACTAGTTACTCATTTAGAATGGCTCTGATGGGTATAGAAGAGATTGCCTGCTCCCCATTTCTGATCTTCTGTTTGTGAGAAGCGTATTTTTGTTAGACAACTTAAAGTAATGTGTAATTTTTTCCCTGAAAACAATCCAATAAAACTGTGACCTAGAGGGCTCTATTCCACCCATTTCTTTTATCATCCATTCCACATCCAAAAATATAGTGATCTACTGCTTTTGCTCTCCTCTTTCCAGGAACAATGCCGAGAAATTGATTTGATAAGTAATGAAGACTAAAAAAAATACCAATGGGAGTAATAGAAAAATGAAGTTGTTCTTTTTGCCTGCCTGCTTTATAAAGTAGATCCAATGTGGCATAAGGTGTGGCTATGTTTTCTCACATCAGCAAATAATCCATATCTCTGATGCATAGCATAGCAATGGAGGTAGGTTCTAATTTACTGATTTCCTGCACTTTCCTGATATTTTATACCAGCATCATTAGCTTATTAGAAATCCTATTATGATATTATGATGAATTCTTAACCAATTCTCTAAGTTGCCATTACTATTCTAACTTGGCTACTCTTTCTGTGTTTGCAATGGAAATATGGAGAAAGCACTGGTTGATTACTATCTTGACCTGAAAATCCAAAATGACCTTGTTTAGAAGATTTTTTAAAGTCATATAAGCTAAATGACAACTAATATTTAGGAGAAAGACATGACTAATCTTACACTGAGAATATGAAGTAACAAGCATTGGGTTGCACATAGTCATGTTATAATGTTGGTCATGTGAAGCTCAGCAGGATATACTAGACCCTGCAGAGAGTTGCAGTAAAGATTACTATGTGCATTGCAAGTAGAATCAAGTCTATTGTGATTAAGAAACATGTATTAAAAGATTCAAAGTCAAGTTTTCTTTTTAAAGCACAAGTAATTAATTGTATTTATAATGCTTATCAAAGGCAACAGGAACAAAGTTTTTACATAAATAATTATTTTAAAACTCAAGGAGTACAAATTTCCAAAATGTCTGGAATAAAAATACTATCTTATAACATAAATTACCATTATTGCTGTTGTAGCAACTTTCATCTAAGAAGAATAAAATATAATTCAGAAATTAACTTCTCACAATGCTCGTGGTTAAAGATGAGATAAATTTTCCTACTCATTTCTTACATATAGAAAAATTGAGACATTTGAATTATGTGGAATTGACACATTATTAATGCTTTTATTACCATAATTTTAGGGGTGAAGGCATATGGCATTTTATAGGTTTTGTTGGCACATGCATTTTGAGCTTTCTAAATTGACAACGGCAGTATTCTCCTCTTGAAACAGGTATTCTGCATTCTAGAGAATAGCTAATAAACATGTATCACTGTTAGAAATACCTCCAGGCTCATACTGAGAAAATACCTGTCTGACTTGTCTCAGCAAAAAAAAAAAAATCTGATGTTGCACTTCTAGGAGGATATATTAACTCTAACAACATTGATGTATCTGAGATTTTTAAAGTGAAACTATACAAAGTTGATTGACATTTAAAATTATTATTCTTATTGTATCAGCTAAGTAACAAAAAATTTCAGAGAAATAATTCAGTAGAAAAGTGCTCCCCCACATT
Source organism: Lyroderma lyra (assembly GCA_004026885.1). Taxonomy (NCBI): domain Eukaryota; kingdom Metazoa; phylum Chordata; class Mammalia; order Chiroptera; family Megadermatidae; genus Lyroderma; species Lyroderma lyra. The sequence goes on along the minus strand of PVJL010007832.1, from coordinate 29,075 downwards.
TTTGACAGCTATTAGATTTAACTTCAGCCTGTATATGAAGAATGAGGACAAAGTTTGTTCCCTTTAAGGAGTTTTGCAGGAAAACTTGTTGCATCCAATACAACTCAATGAGAAGATGATTCTAAGTCTTAATTCTCCTCATGACTAAAGCATACATTTGAGTAGCAACTTATGACACAATTTATGACTTATAAACTACCTTCAGCTGTGTCTACTTCACATTTATGTTTTTCAGAACATTTAAGTGATTCTAATGAACCTTTAATATATTTAGTGGCTCATTAAGTGATATTAAACGAGAACGTATTTAAAGGATAAGAGTGGTTAAGCATAACATCATAATGATCTCTTTACACAAATTGTTAAACTTATAAAAGCACATGGATAAAATTTTAATATTATAAATTTAAAAACCAATAATTAAATTGCCTATACCAATGCTACATACCCAGTTCTTAAGACTGGTGCCCTGCCACAATCACTGATATAAATAGGGATAAAAATTAACTAGGTTACGATTATAGATAAAAAAAACATAATAAACCTATACAGGATCACAGATTTAGGAATGAGTAACTGGTTAAAAAAACTCTGAACTCTGGGGAACATAAATTTTAGTTTATATTTCAGAACCCCTGAATAACTTGAATTATCAAAAGCAAATTCGTGAAATTAGTAAAATACAACCTTTTTTTGGTAAGATCTAATTGTCACCAACCCCAAAACTCTCATAGGCCAATGCAAATAAACATGTATTTGTTTGCATCAAGCATGCTTATCTCATGAGAAAAAAGGTAGAGGACATACGGAACTGGCTAGTGGAATTTCATCTCACTAGAAACATGACTGCTGACAAAAGAACCTATTATCATTCATGACTCACATTTTGAAAAAAACTTAAAAGACATGAGGACAATGATAAAAAATCAGTTAGGAAAGCTAGGTTTATTACATTGTTAGATGGTTGTGGTAAACAAAGAACTGCAAGTCAAATTTTTAAAAAATAAGGTAACTAAATGGAATTGTAAAATACAAAGTCATGGCTACTAAAAGAGAACAAAATTTGGGGTAAAATAATCTCTTTTGTTATATAGATTTCTAATAATTTTATCAGAAATTAAATCAGAAGAGATATTATACAACCTAATAATAAAATTTGAGCTGACAAAGAAAATGAAAGAATAATGTAACTATAACGCAAGCCATAATATTTTAATTTCAGTGACACGTGGACCAAACATTGCTGCAATGGCTGATAATCAAACCTAAAAGAAGTAATTAAGATGAGACAAAAATAAATAAATAAAGGTATATAGATTGCAAAGGAAAAAAATTGTAAAACTGCCTCTGTTTGCAAATAACATGATTACTAATAGAAAATTTAAAAAGGAACATTAACAGCAACAAAAAACTTGGATAAACTTTCATTTGCTTACCTGCCACTCACCTCCTGCTGTGAGGCCCGGTTTCCAACAGGCTACTGACACATAGTGGTCCATGGGTGGGGGTTGGGACCCCTCATCTGAGTAAAATAAGTCAGAGACAGGAAAAAAATCTACTGTATAGTCTCACATATATGTGGAATCTACTAAAACTAAACTTATCTAAACAGAGAGTAAAAATGTGATTATAAAGACTAGAGGATGGGAAAAATCGGGAGATGTTTGCCCAAAAGTACAAACTTCCCTTCATAAAACAGGTAAGTTCTGGAGAGCTAATAACAGTGTAGTGACTTTAATTAATAATGTTTTATACACTTGAAAGTTGTTTAAAGAGTAGTCCCCCCCCACATGCAATAAGATAGTTATGTGAGGTCTTGAATGTTTTAACTAACTTTATTTGGTGATAATTTCACAATCTATACATACATGCAATCATCACATTGTGCACATTAATATATTACACAATGTTATGTGTGCCATATCTCAATAACCCTAAAAAATGACTTACTATAAAGCTACAGTAGTCAAGACAATGAGTATTTTTTTAAAAAAAGACAAAATAGTTTGATAGATCAGCATAAAGAGCCCAGAAATAGACTTACATAAATATAATCAACTCTTCTTTGATAAAAGAGCAAAAGCAGAAGAATGAAGTAAAGATAATTTTTTCAATGAATGGACCTGGAGCAACTAGGCATACACAACCATGTAAAAACTAGTCTACACATAAACCTTACACCATTCATTCACAAAGTTCACTCAAAATGTATCACAGACCTAAATAAAAAACAGAAAGTTATCTAACTCCTAGAATACAACACAGTAGAAAACTAGATGACTTTGTATTTTGCAATAACTTTTTACATATGATACCAAATTCCCAATTGGTGAAAAAAAATTGATAAACTAAACTTAATTAAAATTAAAAAAAACAAACAAACTTCTACTATGTGAAACATGCTGTTCAAGAGAATAAAAGAACAGGCCACAGATTGGAACAAAATATTTACAAATGACACATCTGATAAAGGACTGTTATCTAAAATACACAAAAAACACTCCTAAAACTCAGCAAAAAAAGAAAAAAATGAACAAAATTGGTCTAAAGACCTTAATAGATACTTTGCCAAAAAGATATACAAGTGGAAAATAAAATACAAAAAGATAATCCTCATCATTATGTCATCAGGGAAATTCAAATTAAAACAACTGTGAGATACCATTATGTACCTATAATAATGGTCCAAATTTGGAACACGGACAACATAAAATGCTGGTGAGTATAGAGAGCAACAAGCATTCTCATTCACTGCTGGTGAGAATGCATAATGGAGCAGCCACCGTGACCGACAGTTTGGTGGCTTCTTACAAAGCTAAAATCATCTCATCATATGATCCGGCAGTCAGGAGCCTTGGTATTTATCCTAAGGAGTTAAAAACGTATGTCCACAGAAAAGCATGTACATGGACATTATGCAAAAACTTAGAAAACAACCATGCTGTCCTTAAGTGGGTCAATAAATAAAAAAATTGTGTTATATGTACATAACAAATATTATTCAGTACTGAGAAGAAATAAACAATCAAGTAATGAAATAACTTGGAGGAATCTTATATGCATATTACTAAGTGAAAAAAATTAATTTGGAAAGGCTATATACTGCATGATTTCAACCACATGACTTTCTGGAAAGGGCAGAACTATGGAGACAGTAAAAGGATTGGTGCTTGTTGGTGATGGGTGGGTAGAGAGGTAAATAGGTGAAGCATAGAGCATTGTTAGGGAAACCTACAATCTGTGCTCTGTTTGATATTATAATGGTGGATAATGTCATTATACAATTACCCAAACCCATACTGTGCAACGAAAGAGTAAAACATAAGGTAACTATGGACTTCAGGGAATTATGATGTGTCACTCTTGGTTTATGAATTCTAACAGATGTATCACTCTGATGAGGATGGCGATAGTGATGGAGGCTATGCATGGGGTCAGGGAGTATTTGGAAAATCTGTACCTTCCTCTTAATTTTGCTATAACATAAAACTGCTCTAAAAAATTGTCTTTTTTAAAAAAGAGGTCTTTTTAGGCAAAGCTGGTTATATTTTCTGGTGCTAGAAAAGAGATATAAGCAGAACTGTATGTCATTATTCCAAGGGTGCCAAACACAGCTTTGTGATACCTTCTTTTCAATTTGTATTTTATGTGGCTTTCCTCCATTATTGTTCTCTAGGTGTCCCACACCTATGTTTATTTCTTTGATAATTTTAGAACAAAATTCTCAATCCAATTGCATATCTGGATCAAATGTTAACTGACTATTAAGAATAAATTTTCTAAAGCTTCCTTAATTGATATTAACTATTCTCTTGATGACTATGTTATCTCCCTTAAACCAGGTTCGCTGTTTCTGTAGTCTATAATACTAAGGATCACGACGCATTTATTCCTCCATCTCCAGGATCTTAATTTGAGTATGTAAGCCTTTCTGACTGTTTTCCAGAGCCAAACCTGGACCTTCCTGACAACTTAGATCACACTACTCACTGTATAATGAAACAGCGTTTTGCCTCTTCTGTTCTATTTCTGAGCCCCTGGGTAGCTAGATGCACTGTTGTGTATTGGTAAGGAGTAAAATCACTTGAATCTCTGAATGTTACCTTCTTTTTTCTGGAGTAATTTTTAAAATCTCAAATTGCTATTTTTCTCATCTGTAAAATGGAAACACAAAAGTGTAAAACTTGTAAGTTCGCTGTGTTGAGTAAAATATATTTGATACCTGAGAAGAATTCAGTAAATCCAAAATTTCTTACCTCAGTTGTCCATTTCATTTTGAGCTAAATTTCTAGATAAGAAAGGCAAATGCAAGGAGTTTACTGTACAAATTTTCATTTGCTTGATGTTGGCACACATTTCTAATTTACACAAAAGCTTTCTCACATTTCTGACTTAGAAACAATAGCTCTATAGGCAGAAAGCTGTAATTAATCTATTTGCTATCATTATCTGAGATCATACACTTTGTTTAACCTTGCATTGTACAATGATTTCAAATCTTTTTATGAGCTATTGTAATTCTCTCTGTATATTATGCAACTCTTTCTTAGCCTTATAACATCTGTCACACCTAACTGGTCTAAAACAAAACAAACTTCTAGATTGTATGAATCTCAAGCCAGATATTAGTTCATATTTGTCATAAATTCTTGTCCTGCAGGCATTTATAATCAATTTCTTTTCCCATTACTTTTTAAAATTATAGCTTTATTGATATATAACTCATATTATATAGAATACCTACATAAAGTATATGATTTAGTGATTTTTAATGTAGTTACAGAGTTATAAACAATAACTATTTTATTTCAGAATATTTTTATCATCTAAAAAATCCTCATACCCATTAATAGTCAATTTCTATTACCACCTTCACTAGCATCTGGCAAAAATATATATATTATTCTGAACATTTTATATCAATGGAATCATAAAATATGTAAAATTTTGCATCTGGCTTTATTTTGAAGGTTTATTTGTGTTATAGCCTGTATCTGTACTTAATTCCATTTTATTGCTGTATAATATTTCATTTTAAAGTTCTATTTAGTTTACCAATTCATTAGTGAATATTGTTTTTTCACTTTTGAGTTATTATTAATAATGCTGCTATAAACCTTAATATACAATATTAATGAGGACATATGTTTTCAATTATCTTTTGTGTATACCTTGGAGTGAAATATTTTGAAGGACTGTCAAATTGTCTATCAAGGCAACTTCACCATTCTACATTCCCATCAACAGTTCATGAGAATTTAAATTTTTCCACACCTTTGCCAACAGTTGCTGTTATACATCTTTCTTTTTCTTTAAGGCCATCTTAATAAATGAATTGGTATCATATTGTGTTTGATTTGTGTTTCTGTAATAAATAATGATGTTAAGGTGCTTTTATAAATGTGTTTATTGATTATTTGTATATTTTAGAGGGGAAAGTGTGTGTAAATACTTTCTTCATTTTTTAAGTCTTTGTATTGATGAGTTGTAAGAGTTCTTTATATATTTTGCATAGTAAGCTCTATCAGACATAATATTTGTAAATATTTTATTACCTCCTTTCAGCACCATATGTTGTCCAGTTAATTGTCTTGGTACACTTGTGAAAACTCAATTGCTCATAAAAATATGAATTCTTTTTTTGATTCTTATGTATCCTCCATTAATCTATTTATCTATCTCTATACTAATACCACAGAGTCTTGATTACTACACCTTTGTGATGAATTTTGTAATTGGCTAGTGTGTCTTCCAGCTTTGCTTTTTTCTTCTTTTCCAGGATTGCCTTGACAGGTCTTGGTTTCTTATTTCTTCATATGAATTTTAAAGTCACCTTGCTAATATTTCCACAATACATACTTGAGATTTTTGTAAATATTACATTGAATCAATTTAGAAAGTATTATCATCTTAACAATATTAAATTTTCCAATCCATAAACTTTGGATATATTTCACTTATTTAAAGGTCTTCTCTAATTTCTTTCAGTGATGTTTTGTGGTTTTCAGTGTGCAGATCTTGCTCTATTTTTAGTTAAAAAATTTAACTTATTCTTTTATATTATTGTAAATGGAATTATTTCATTAATTTCATTTTCAAATTATTCATTGCTTGTGAATAGAACTATAATTGATTTTTGTATATTGATCTTGTATCCTGTTACCTGTTAAACTTTTTCATTACTGTTCATTGGCTTTATAGGAGGAATTTCTTAGGATCTGCTATGTACTAGATCATGCCATCTGGAAATAGATCTTCCTTTCAAATTTAGATGTCCTTTATTTCTTTTCCATGTCTAATTTTTACTGCCTAAAACTTTTAATACAATGCTGAATATTAGGTATGAGAGTGAACATATTTTTTATAATCTTACAAGGAATTCATTAAATCTTTTAACAGTAAACATGATGTTAACTGTAGTTTTTATAGACACCCTTTATCATGTTGAGGAAGTTTCTTTTCATCCTTAATTTGTTGAGTGAGATGAGCATGTGTTATTTTGTCCTTAATCATATAAATATTATGCATTATATTTTTAATTTTGTGGGGGGAGGGTAGTTTCCTGGCTGGGAATTGAACCCAGGCTGCAGCATTGAGACTTCTGAAGCCTAGCCACTACACCACCAGGGAACCCCCCCATACTTTAAAATTTTTTGAATGTTTAATTGACTTTGCATTCCTGGGATCATTTGATTTGGTCAAGGTATACAATTATTTTATATATTGGTGGATTGCATTTATTAGTATTTTATTGAGGACTTTTACATCTATACCCATTAGAGATATGGGTTTTTGGTGCTCTCTTACTGTGATGTCTTTGTCTAGGTTTGGTATCAGGAAAACATTGACCCATGAAATGAGAAATAATATGGAAAGGATTATAATAAAATATGGGATGTGTTATACTCTTCCATTACTTTCTCTTCTAGTCTTTTTAAAAGAGTTTCAGAAAGATTTTGTGTGTTTGTGTGTATGTGTGTTACTAAATTTTAGTGTAGTCTCTGAATTAGCAAAACATAGTTTTTGACTCCAGTAATTACCAGTTTTGTGAAATTGGAGGAATTACTTAAGCCTCAAGTTTTTCACTTCTAAAAAGGGGATAATAAATGGTGAGTTTTGTAATGTTTAAATTAAATAAAATACTGGGTCCAGCAGAAGTAACACCTTTTTTAAAGTATGGTTATGTTACAGAATTACATGCTCATGATATTGTCATAAAAGATTTGGTAGAGATTATCAGCTCATAAAAAAGGGTGCTACTTCTGCTAGACCCTACATATGCACCATAACTTGTATGTATGTAGTAGTGCTAAATTAATATTATCATAATGAAGAGACTATCAAAACTTTAAAAGTACAATGAGAAATAGTACCCATGGGTTCATTATCCAAATATAACATTGGCATTTCTGTATTTTTTATATCATTTCAAAATTATACATTTTACAGATCATAGGTTTTTGCATGCTTTATTAAGTTTCACATATTTTCATGACATTTTTAAATTGTAGAAAATAGCTTTTATGTATGATGATCACTGTCTAATTAATTAGAGTGTATGGAGAAATTACAATTGATAACAAAGTGAGTATGTAGTAAATAATTATCAATAAATTATTTAACAATGAGATATTTAGAAAGTTACTCTAGGTTAAGATTTTAAACATTTACATGTTTTATAATATCATGATTCTGAATTATTATTTTAGAATTAATGAGAGGCAAGGATATTTTTTTCTTGCTCATTGGTAACATATTAAAACATATATAAAATATAAATATAATTTGTCATACAATTTTAGATAAAATAATTTTAACCTTTTTGCTGCTACATTTAGATATATCTGACTAAATATTTCTATCCACTGACTGTGGCATTCAAAACACTTAGTATGTTTTTAGTATTTTTTGCTAAAATTCAATATAATTGTAAATTTGTTGCCATATAACAAAATTTTAAAATAACAATATCATTTTTACATGAAGCAGCTCGAAATGGTATTATTAAATGTATAAAATACTCAAAATATCAACTTTTAATTTTTTGTGGCTTTGGACACACTTTGAGAAAAAAAACCTTCAAGTCAATTAATATAGTAAAAGGGTTACATTACATTATATGAGGGTTGTCTGAAAAAAATTCAGCCATAAATGTCTCCCTTTTTCATATTACATTGTGGATACTTTCTGGACAGTCCTGGTATATATTAGCTTCAACAATTAGTAAACAGGAGATGTAGATCAGGCAGGCATGGACAGAGCAGGGCAAAGACTCTTTCTAATTTTCTCTAAATATCGTGGTGCATTAACTATTTATTTTTGCTTGCTCAAGTACTTACGTGTAAAGCAGCCTCAATTATAAAGAGCTGATTCTTGCCTCTAACAACTATATGTGTGCATGCAAAAAATGTGTTTCTTTTATGTTTAGCTGTCTGGCCTCTGGGCGCTGGCAAAATGTGGCATGTGCTGTAAGACTGTTTTCTTAATTCAGGCAGTTATCTCAAAATTGCTTGGCGTTCAACCAGTGCACGGTGATAGATGTCTTGCCCACCTCTGATGTAGATAATAAGCAAATATCATTCTGATATTGAAGAATATTTTATTGCACTAAAATTCTGAAATATTTTAAATAGTAAATTTTACTTCAAAAGTGAAGATAATTGATTATTATTTTATTACAAAGTATCAGGGCATTCTGATATCATATGCTTAGGATAATGCCTTTTTTTATTGAACAAGTTTGTGTCTTTATTCTAGTTTTTCCTAAAATAAGGCCCTTCCCAGAAGCTTTTTTTCTTAGCACATAGTCAATACATGTCTGAAAATGTCTGACTACAGTTAAGGCTCAGCTGGTCCCACATAATTCTCCATCTTCACCTCACCCAATAAACACACAAATTCTGATATGTTAATAGTTTTCTAGAAAACATTTTTAAAGATACTTCTGAATCACAATGTTATCCATTCTGTCAATTTTACTAGGAAAGCCCTGCCTTTTATTCTCATCTACTTTTCTTTTTGTAATTAAATTTATTAGGGTGACATTGGTTAGTAAAATTATATGGGTTTCAAGTCTATGATTCTATAATACACCATTTATATATTGCATTGTGTGTTCACCACCAAGTCAATTCTCCTTCCATCATCATATAGTTGACCCCCTTTACCCTCTGGTAACCACTCACCTGTGAGATACAAAACTGAAAGAAACAAACAGACAAGACAAACAAATGAAAACTTGAAGTCACAGACAATAGTTTAAGATAAGGTCTTTAAATCTCAGATCCTGGTTTTAAAATGAAGGTAAAATTATGATAGTATCATAATGTAGAAGTATAAACTGGAGTTGAGGAAAAGAAAGGAACTGCTATGTAATCCTTCATCTCTTAATGTTACATTCGTATGCTTTCTTATTTTACTTTGATAAACTGTATTCCAAGAAAGGCTTATCCACAGCATGGTTTATATTTGCAGGCACAGGAGTTCATATCTTTTAACGCAGACCACTTTTGTCAGAATATTACTGTTTTGTGATATGAGGGAGACGATTATCACTCAAGTGGAATATTACTTCCATAATGTTATAGGAACAAGCTTCTTCCAAGTAATATCTGGGAGTTGCAACCCTGCCTGAGGCAAGAAATGTACTACTATATGGTTTATCCTTAGTAACTATAAACCAATCACTAAAAGTAAAATTCATCCAACAATTTAGATGGAAAGAAAGTCATATCCTTATGACTGATTTGTGTTTTGATGTTTATATTATATATATTGCAAATCATTGAATTGTACATCATAAATATTTATTTCAAGGGTGAAATTGCTGGCAACTTTAAAGCTTTCTGAGGTGACGTATTTGTGTATCATGATGCATTACCTATGAGTTGTATTCTACTCACAATGCCAACCACAACCCATGTAATTAACTCCCAGCCCTGCGATATAGTGCAAACTTAGAGTCCTCTAAGACGATTGCATTCTTGAGAACTTCCTGTTTGATACAGAGTAGTTTGATACAAATCCTGATGTGTAAAATCTTAATTTTACAGTTTTTTATATTGATGTTACTGTCAATTTAATAGCAAACTGAGGAACCGTTGTACAAGGATACATTCTAATCTTTCAGTAGTGACACTTTACATGTTAATAAGCAAATTCTACTTCTAATACTTTTTGACATTATGCAATTCCCATCAGTTACATGAAGATGAAGAGCATTCCAGGGATTATTTTTTCACTGTTACTTTTATGCAAATGATTTTCTAAACTGTGTTCTCGAAGATCACTTTTTTCATTTTTAAGTAAAGGCGCTAATTTTCAAACGTCTTTCTGGCAACACTCTGAGACTTTTGCCAGTACATAAATAGATTATAAATAGCCATTAGATGGTATGAAGAAATCAAGGAAATAATGAAGTCTAGTGACTTGTTTTTATCTGGGAAAGAATGTTTTACCTTTATTTTATAGGTAAAGAATTTGAGACCCAGAGATATTAAATAATATGTCATACCTACAAATTTTTGTTAATGCTGGAGGGGAAAATGAGTATTCATTATATTGTATTGCTTTCAATTCTGATTTACTTTGATATTTTATTAAGCATCACACAGTGATCTGGGCCAAATAACTCTGTAATTAGAGAAATAAGCCCTGTATTAAATCAAGGCAAACTGTGACTACAAAATGGGGAAACAAAAACAAAAAATAAAATTTATTTATAAAAAATTAATTGTGTATTTATTTTTACATGTTTAAACTTTAGGCACCTGCAAAGTACTCTCTATTTGATGCAATACACCTATCAAGATGTTTTTTCCACTGCTCAAAACAGTTTTTGAGCTCATTGATTTTGATGCCTTTCAGTGAGTTTGCCATTTTTTGTTTCACCTCTTCCACATCAGCAAAACATTCTTTTTGAAGACTTTTTTATCCATAGTAACAAACAAAATAAGTTCCTTTGAATGAGATTGAGTAAATAAAGAGGGTGGGGGATGGAGGTCATGCCATTTATGGTAAAAAACTACTGAACACTCAGCATGATGTAGGCAGGTGTATTTCATGATTGGAAGAAGTAGTCATCCGTTTACCACATACTCTGAATGTTTCTTCTGCAAATCATAATGCAACTTTCTCAAAACTTTCAGATATAGATGATTTGGTTGACTGTTTGACCCAGAGGAAGAAATCTGAACGCCCAATGCCACTCACATTAAAGAAAGATAGTTCCAATGATTTTTAGTTCCCTCAAGTATGGAGTAAAGGAGCAAGAAGTTGAGGAGCTATCAATTCCAATTGTTAGAGTCTGTCTTAAGAGGGAAACATAGTATAATTTCAGCATTATGCCTCATACTTACAGAACCATAATGGCAATGGCAAAAATGGTATGGTAGTAAATGAAGCAAGAAAGTGTCCATTCTACAGTGCATTGTGGTTTTTTTGGTTTTGTTTTTCTTTTTGTTTTTTGAGGTTATTTTTGTAGCATTGTACACCTGGAACCTATGTAATTCTTGCTAACCAATGTCACCCCAATAAGTCTAATGATAACAAAGGAAGTGTCTATTGACTTTTCCCAAGACTAAGTTGCTCAATGTGAGAAGAAGAGTAATGGCCATAGGACACCAAAAGAATAAATTAATAAATAAATAAAAGCAAAAACAAAAAAAAAATCTGTTTTATCACAAGCAAAGCAATAAATTGACAGCTACCAGAATAAGAGGATAACTCAACCTAAACCTAAGCAGTGTAGTCAGAGTACTATGAGTTAGATCAAATAACTATCAGCCACCTGTCAATGAGAAGAGATATTGAATTCCCTTAATTTTTGTATGAGGTTTTATTCATAGTCTACTCTTTTGGTACTCTTGTTCTTTTATTCAAATATTCTTACTGACAATTGTCAAGGCTTAAAACATTTAAGTCAGCTGATAAAGGTACAATAACATAGATGCATATAAAACATACTGGGTTGATTGGAGTAACCATTTCAGTATATAATAGAATTTGCAGAGTTCCTGGACATTGTGATTTTCTGAAAAGCTCTTTTGCAGAAATAACAAGCCAAACAAGTGAACAAAAAATACCAGCTCACAGGTATTGAGTTTCAGTTACTTAATTAGGATTCTACTGTGATTTATTTTATTGTATTTTCTTATTTCAATGCAAGTCGTAATTCACTGTGTACTTTTATTTATATAGAATTATATTTAAAAGAAATATTACCATGCATTATCACTGTAGGAAATTGGAGAGAGCAAAGCACTAAGAAATCTCATAAATCTCTCATTATTTCATTATTCAAAGAGAAAAACTGCATATATCCTTCCAGTTCTTTTAAATCACACCAACATACAATTATCTTGCAAACTCAATCTCTATTTTTACCATTTTAATTTAATAATATAAATAATTTTATGTTTAATGATTTTTGAATGACATAAATATTAAAGATATGACAATAAAGAATAATGGAAAATATACATAGAATCATGGGCTCAGGAACATTGACTAGAGAGACACATTGCATGACTTTTAATCCTAGTTCCACCATTTAAACATTGAGTGGTAGGAGTCAAAGGTCTTAAACACTCTGTACTTCAATTTCTTTATTTTGTACATATTATTTTAAATTAAATTGATAGTATCAGATTATAATAACACACCAAAATTCATCCTCATCATCCCTTTAGTTTGATTTTTATGTTTCTTCTATTTTTCTTATCTGTTTTTTTATTATTTTTCCTCTATTTAAACATAATTTTGAAAATTTTTGTAGCTCTTTTGTAAAGCTTTAATATTTTAAAGATAGATTTTTCAAGTGTGAAATTCTGATAAAAAGTATGTACTTTTTAAAGATTTTAGGTAGATAAAGCTAAATTACCTCCTGGAAACACTATACTAATATAAATTTACATTAGCATTATATGAGGTATACCTTGAGTATTTCTAACACAGATGTGTGTGTGTGTGTGTGTGTGTGTGTGTGTGTGTGCTTGCAAATAAAATATAGTCTGGAGAGTTTATATGTGCGTTATAATCTTTGCCAATTTGACAGGACATAAATGCAAACAAATAGATCCTTATTGCTTACACTAGCAGCCCTTTAAGACACTAAAGAACAAGACTTTCCACTGCTAAATGTAAGCACTACTAAATGCACACTTTTACCATTTCTGAAACTCTTATGAACCTAGAGATAAATAAATATTTATATAAACCCATTAAGAATTGGCTAAAAATATTTTAGTGTGCAGAATATTTTTTCATTCTTTCAATTATGAAGAAAGTAGGTTGTGAATTGTAGGGACTTTTAATGTGTTTGCAGACTGCATTCACTCTATTTGGATAGTTTGAAAAATTTTAAACGAAGATTTTAGTTTAAAAGTAATCTCATATTTAAAGTACTTATAAGAAATATGGAGAAACACCATCATGTTTCTCTGGATGGACTCACTTTCAAACCAAGACTCAGAAATTTCAACAGATAAATGTTCAAGGGATCTAACTCTCATGAAAACAAAACCAAAAATTTCTTCTCTCTCTCTTTCCTTATCTCAAAAACAAACAAACAAACAAACACATACAGAAAAAAACACACCAGAGTTTAGTGAAACAGCATCTGATTAACTCTTAATTGATCTAGAAATGTATGTTAGGTATACAACTCTGGATACTCTTCTTCTTTATCAGTTCTCAGAAAAGATTGAATGTAGATATAGATAAAATGTGGACTTGTTGATGCTGTAACAAGCAGAATGTATCTGCTCATAAATAATACTGAATATGAAAAATACATTCTAAAAGATAGGTGAGGGATGAAGTTGATAGAGTGCCTGAGAGAAATGGTCCACATTAACATCATTCCCACTTATTACAAACAACACTACTCCACACAGTAGATGAATCTGGAAACTGTGCTTGAAATTTTGTGAGATATTAAAATATACTTTGACTGTTGAATACCTAAGTCATTCCTATTGGAGCATGACTGATATTGTTCTATTAGGTCATCATTGAAGCAGCATGGGACACAAGGCAGCCAGGGGGTAGGAGATTAACCTAAGAGAGGGTGAGGGTCTATGCCTCACCTTTGTTGAGTCCAAGCTCTCTCCTGATCGCCCCTATGCAACTGTGCCTGTTTTAGATTGTTCTTCCCTTGAGGAATCTTACCCATCCTTGGGTAAGCAGCCATCTTCCTGGGCCATACAGGGTGATGTGAGGTATACCAGTGAAGTAGAAACAGTACCCCTGAGACAGGGTCTGTTCTGTCTCTTAGGTATCCTATGCCCCCTTGGCCTCCATGCTTAGCTCCTGCCTTAGGATGTTATGGGGGAATACACGAAGAGACCGACAGGTTGCCAATTGGAAGGCAATATTTCCTAGTCTTATATACCATATCCCCCTCAAAATAAATAATCATGCTTATTTTTATTACGCTTTCTTTTAATTTCTTATTTCTGAACTACATATGAAGTCTGACAATTAGATTTGAGAACTTGTCACTATGAGCTTACTTTGGCAACACTGTACAAACAACTCAGTAAGGTTTCATAATATCTGTGTCTCACAGATGTTTTTGTGTTGACATGTGGTGGTGTCTTGCTGAGTGGCATTCATTATTGTTGTTATGTGCTTTTGTGTGCTGTCAAGAGAAGGTCAGAACTTGAACTAGAGCAATGAACAAACATTAAATTTCTCATTAAACTTGGCAAGAGTGGATCTAAGATCAGAGACATGTTAACCTAAGTTTATGGGGATAATGCCATGAAGAAAATGGCAGTGTACAAATGGAGTGAACATTTTTCTGAGGAAAGGGAAAGAGTCACTAATGAAGAGAGATAAGGGTGGTCAGTAATGAGCAGGACTGATTAAAAACTGCAAAAATTAGTCAAATTGTGTATTAAATCATCAGCTAACTGTGAGAAGCATAGCAGAACAAGTAAACATTGACAAAGAAACAGGAAAATCTTAACTGAAAATCGTGATGTGAGAAAGTTGTGTGCAAAAATGGAGCTCACAGATGAATGAAAGCAAAGGAGAATTGAAGTGTGCCAAGACCTTATAGAGAAGAAAGACAATATTTTGTGCCACGTTATTACTAGTGATGAAACATGGATGTACCAATACAATCCTGAAACAAAGCATCAGAGTGCACAATGGAAGTCGGCCAATTCTCCACAACCAAAAATATTCTATTAGTCTAAATCGAGAGTCAAGATAATGCTGCTAACAGTTTTTAATATCAGAGCTATTGTTCATTATGAATTTGTACCAACTGGGTAATCAACTGGATTTACTATTTGGAAGTGCCAAAAAGGTTGCATGAAAAATTTAGATGAAAGCGGCCTAAGCTTCCCACCAACAACACATGACTTTTGTAGTATAGCAATACACCAACTCACCCAGTACTGCCTGTGGGGGTGAATTTAGCCAGTAAACAAATAATTTTATTGGAATACCTTCCCTATTCTCCTGATCTGGACCCCAAAGACTTTATTCTTTACCTGAAGATAAAGAAAATATTGAAAGGAAGACATTTTGATGACATTCAGGACATCAATGGTTATATGATGACAGCTCTGATGGACATTCCAGAAAAAGAGCAGGTGCTCCTGAAGGGTAGACTAGATGCTAATGTTAGTGCAAAATTCCCAAGGGGCATACTTCAAATGTGACCATAGTGATGTTCAGCAGTGAGTTATATACCACTTTTTCCAAGATGAGTTTGTGAACTTAATTGTCAGACTTCATGTAAATAAAATCATATATTTTTTTCAGGTAGAGGTGTTAGCCTTTTTTTTTTTTTTTTTTTTTCAAAACGAGGTTTTCAAAATTCACTCATTTTGTTAAGTGTTTTAAATTTGTTTTGTTTTGTTGTTCCTTTTTATTTTAATATAATTTCAAGAAAGATTGTGAAAATATTGAAAGTTCATATACTCTGTACCCCAATTTGGCAATTGTTTATTTCTTTCCAATTTTTTCTATTTTATTTTTTATCTATTTATCTATCTACTTACCATCTATCTATAACTATCTAAATATTTTCTGAACAGTTAAGATGTTAAATGGGTTAAGGTATGTTCTATTACTTCTAAATACTTACTTTGCATTTGCTAAGATCCTTTTACATAGTCATATTAAATTATCAAATTATCACAACTAAAACATTTAATAATAATTGTATATAATTATTTGAAATATAGTAAAAATTCAAATTTCATGGGTTTTTTTTATTTTTTATTTTTTTTTATTTCTAATATCTCTTTTTTTTTTAATTCATTTTTATTGTTAGACTTATTGGGGTGACATTTGTTAGCAAGGATTACATAGGTTTCAGGCATACCATTCTACAGTGCATTGTCAACTTGATGTATAATAAGTTCACCACCTAATGTGACTTCTCTTTCCATCACCTTATATTAAAATATATAATAAAAACTTTCATGTTTTATTATATATTTTATACTTATTTTTCTTCCTAGATTAAATCTCATCTAGTATCATGCTTTGTAAAGGCTATTTTTCAGGTTACTGAAGACCGCAAACCTGACCACCAGTGGTCTGCACTAACCTGAAACAGTCTATCAATTTTTATCTTTTATGGTTTTTATAGTTTTTAAGAGTTAAAATAGGATATTTTGTAGAGTGTCATTCAATTTAGGTTTATCTAATGTGACTTGATAGTACCTGTATTCTATGCACTATTTGTAATATCTCTAAGGTACTGTGACATCCTCATGAATTAGAGCAAAGGCATTATAATATCAGTTTGCCCATATGTTGTTCACATTAACTTTGATGATTTAAAGTTTCTCCACTGTAAAGTTACTATTTTTTTCTTTGTGATGAATAAACAATCTGTGGAAAAGTTCTCTGATATTACATAGATACATTAGTCCTTATCAAATTTTACCCAGGAGTATTCATGTTAATTGATAATTTTCTAAATACATTATCTTTTCTTTGTAATGTTTTTAGTTGGCAATCTAGTCCAAGGTAGAAATTATTTTTCTCCATTTTTAATACACTTTATTTATTTATGTCAATGTTTTTTAATTGTTTCATTGTTAACTTTGATATTCACATAGCCCCATAGGTGATCAGAAAAATTTCTCTGTCCTTTAGATATCTAATTTCTTCATAAGATTAAGCAATTCATTACTTTCTAGCACAAAATTTATTTCAAATTTATCAGGTACTTAACTTTCCACTACCCTGGAATTATGTTTAACAAAGTAGTCTTACTGCTATAAGTAGATCTGAGTGCTATATGTGCTCGTGGTTACTGGTATGTCATGCTTCTAGTTTCTCTCAGCATTCTCAGTGGGCATAGTATACATGTATATGTATGTTCATAATATATATGTACACACATATTATATATAATTTTATATGCCTACAAATAGAAAACTAAAACCTATATTTGTTATTGAAATTAAAAAAGTTTTAAAGATATCTGTAATAAACAAGTACCTTTAAATGATTGAAAATTCTAAAAACTAATTTATATAACTTTTAACAGAAATTAAAATTAATAAAATAAATGTATGAATTTCTGGTCAAATGACAAAGTAGATAAATGCTGTGGCTGCTTTCTCTAATGACCATGTCAAAATTACAACTAAATTATAGGTCAACCATCATTGAGAACCATCTGAAGACTAGTGGAACTGAAGCCCTAAAATTAAGGACATACAGAAGCCACTTCAGGAATGATAGGAAGGGCAGAGACACAGAACAAGCAGTACCAAGAGCCAGTAATAACCAGTAAAAACCAGGAGTGATATCTAGGCTGTGAAGGTCCCTTTTGTGAAGCTAGGGAGTTTCAATTCTACACCAGGTTCTCCAACCCAGGATTTCAATGCTGGAGAGAGAAGTCCCCAAAACTTGTGGCTGTGAAAATCAGTGGAGACTGTAATGGAGTAACACAGAGGGTAGTTGGATCCCCCCTGACAATACTTTTGAAAGAACTATGCATGAACTTATCCACTGACAGACTCACTTTATCTGAGCTCCAGTGCTGGGGCAGCATCCCAAAAGGTGCCAGGGACATACTGAGAGCATGTAAGTTATCTGGCTTCAGGGGAAATACTGGAAGGGCAGCTTCCCTCAGACAAAAATCTGGTAGAATCCATTGTTACTTTGTTGAGCTCTCCCTGCTCCTTTTATGCAGACACAAAAGGGTACCATATTGAGTCTTCATCAACCTAGCTAACACTATTGGTCTGCCCTTCTCAGGTTCTCTGAGACTCTGCCCCACCCAACTTGTGAGTCTACCCAAACCACTTCCAGTTGCTTTCCCATACAAACAGCCAGTCTTGGCTCATGCTGTGGACTTTCCTAAAAATCTCTCCAAGGTTCACAGAACCCAAACTAGCAGCATTTGTCTTCAGTGTGTTTTGTATTTCTGTCTCTAAGGGCAGCTGGCCTTGGTTCATGGCTTGGCCTCTAGAGACACCTTTAAGCCCAGTGTGGGCAGCAACCATGTGCAGATGTTTTGTATCGTATGCCAAGTGGTTCTGGGAAAGGCATAGACTACAGTAGAACTTGGCCTATGGCCTCACCCAGGAGACCCCAGGACTGGCATTTCCAGTAGTCAGCTTTGGACTGAGCCAGAGTATTACCCAGCCACCTACAAAGATGACACACTAAAAGGTCAGATGGGGTAGGTCCCATAGTTCTGTTAAAGTGAATCCTTCATAGGGTCAGCCACAGCGGAATAGCTCCACCACTGTAGTCATGGCCAGCCTTCACAAGCAGTCAGCCTAAGGGTCAATTTCTTCCATTGCTGAGAAAACAGTAACCAATCTCAACATTCACAACCCAAAAGTAAGACACATCTAAAGCACCCAGCTCAGATGAACTGGGAGACTGCACCACTGAACCCAACAGGACACCTACTACATAAAGCCACTGAACTGAGACTAAGAAACAAAGCAGCCCTTCCTAATACATAGAAACAAACACAGGGAGGCAGATGAAATGGGAGAAAAAAATGAAAATAACAGAACAAAGCTGCAGAAAAAAACTAAACCAGACTCAGAGTTCACAACACTGGTTATAAAGGTGCTCAGTGAACTTAGAAGAAAAGTAGATGAAGTCAATAAGAGTTCTAACAAACATATTGAAAACTTAAAAATGAAGATTAAAAAACATCATTAAAGAAAGCCACTCAGAAATAAAGAATACAATAACTGAAATAAAAATACATTAGAAAGAATTAACAGTAGATTAAATGAAGCAGAGGATCAAATCAACAATTTAGAAGACAAGGTTGCAGAAAATACCAAATCAAAACGGCAAATAGAAAAAAATTTTTCATGATATGAATAGTTTAAGGGGCATCTGGGACAACATCAAGTCTATCAACATTTGCATCATAGGGGGACCAGAAGTAAAAGAGAAGACAACAAAAAATTAAAAATCTATTTGAAAGAATAATGACAGAAAACTTTTCTAACATGTCAAAGGAAAGAGACATGCAAGCTCAGGAAGTGCAGAGAGTTTCAAACAAGATAAAACTAAGAGGCTCACACCAAAACTTACCACAACTAAAATGTGAAAAATTAAACACACAAAAAAATCTTAAAAGCAGCAACATAAAATCAGTTAGGTACCTACAAGGGAGCTCCCATAAAATTATCAGCTGATGTCTTAACAGAAACTTTGCAGGCCAGAAAGTGTTGGCATAAAATATTTAAAGTTATAAAAAAAAAAAACAGGGTCTTACAACAGAGATTACTCCGCCCAGGAAAGATATTCTTTAGAATTAAAGAACAAATAAAGAGCTTCCCAGACAATAAAAGCCTAAAGGCATTTATCACCACCAAGCTAGTATTACAAGATAACTTAGAGAAAAAAATAAAATAAGAGAGTAATAAAGTGGCAATAACTATCTATCCACAATTACTTTAAATGTCAAAAAATTAAATGATCCCATGGAAAGAAAAGGTGGTTGAATACATAAAAAAAACAAGACCCTTACATATGCTGTCTACAAGAGACTGACTTCAGATTGAAAGACACATGCACACTAAAAGTAAAGAAATGGGAAAAAATATTTTATGAAAATTCAAACAAACAAAAAAACTGCAATAGCAATACTTACACCAAACAAAACAAATGTTAAAACAAAGGCTATAAAAAGAGGTAAATAAGGACCCAATCATCCCACTTCAGGATATTTACCTAAAGAAACCCAAAATTATATTGGAAGGGATGTATGCATCCATATGTTCATTGCAGCTTTGTTTACAGTGTCCAAGATGTGAAGGTAGACTGGGTGTCTGTTGATGAAAGAATGTATAAAGAGGAAGGGTAAATATATACAATGAAATATGATTTTTCTATGGAAGAGAATGGGTTCTTGCATTTGCAATGGCATATATGAACCTAAAGGTTATTGTGCTAAGTGAAGTGTCAGACAAAGAAAGGCAAATAAAATGTGATTTTGTTTATATGTAAAATCTAAAAAGAAAATAAAACAGAAACAAACTCATAGATATGGAAAACATTTTGATGACTGCCAGATGGGAGAAAGATTGGAGATGGTGGTGTAAAAAGGGAAAGGGAATGAGAAGTATACACACACACACACACACACACACACACACACACACACACACTGTCACATATTCTTGATACATGGATAAATCTTGAGGGTATTATTCTAAGTGTAGTATGTCTGACAAGAAATACAAAAATTATGTGACCTCATCTACATATGGAATCTGAAATATTCAATGTAGAGACAGTGAGTAGAACAGTGGTTCCTAAGAGCTAAGGGTGGGGGAAATGAGGAGATGTTGGTCAATGGGTACAAACTTCTGGTTATAAGACAAGTAAGTCCTGAAGGAACAAAAAAAGACAAGTTCTGGGTATCTAATGTACAGCATGCTGACTTTAGTTAACAAATACTGTATTGTATACCTGAAAGTTGCTAAAATAGTACATATTAGTAGTCCTTAAAATACATAAAATATGGTAATTATGTGAAGTGATAGAGTTGTTAACTAACTTTATTATGGTAATCATTTTACCATATATACATGCATTGAGTTATCACACTGTACACTTGAAACTTATATGCTTTCATATGTCAAATTTCTTAATAAAACTAAAAAATAAATGAAATCTTCATCCATGCAATTATATAAATACACTTCAAAATTATACTGAATGGAAGAAGTCAACTAAGTGCAAAGTATAATTTTATTTATATAAAATTTTGGGAAATATAAACTAATCTCTGAGACAGAAAGCAAATCAGCAGCTTTTCTGTGGCAGTTTAGAAAGATGGTTGGATTGTAAAGAAAACTTGGAAATGATAGATAGTTCAATATCTTGATTGTGGTAATAATTTTTTTCATGTGTGCTCACCAAATCATACACTTTAAATATGCCTGGTTTTATGTACATGAATTATAACTCTATGCATTTATTTTAAGAGCCTACAATTTTTATTGTGTTTATGGCATCTTGTCTTGCTCCCCTATTCCTCAACCCTCAGTCTAAATTTGGTTAGAACAATTTTGTTCTTTCATTTCCCCTTTTTATGTTATGCTTTTCCTTCATGTCCTGTGAGTAATAGTTGTAGGTAGAAGAAATATTAAAGGAAAAGGCTTGTTTGAGCAAAGGCTTGTTTGCATTGCTAGTAAGTTTTGTATTCCTTTTTTTCTTTCTTTCTTTTTTATTTTTTTGGCTGAAAGTCTTCCATAATGGAAGACATACAAATGTTTGCTCTCTCCTGTAAAATACTTCTGTGTGTTCTTGATACACTATCTTTAATAGGAAAAAGGGACTTCATATTCTTTAACAAATGTCAAAGGCTTTCTGTGGCATCTCATTAATATACCCACTTTGGAAATGATGTCCTCTTCCTTCTGGTACACTTTTAGGGTAAGAAATATATCAAGATGGCTCATATAACTTCTTCTTTTTTTTTTTTTTTTGGTGTCTTCATCGCCTACAGAAAAACTTACTCACTAATATGCTAAACTCTGGATATGTAGGAAACCCTCACTATAAACTTTAATGGGTTTTCCCTCTTAATTTCTAACCTTTGTATTTCTTAAAACCCTGAGAACATGTCTATAAGCTCAGCCCAAAACACCGTCATCATGCTCATTTTGGTCCCAGTACAGGTCTCCCTATTGTATATAGGCTGTAGGTGGGAGATCAGAAAGAATTCTCAAGAGACTTAATTATTCCCTTTGATTTAGAATGTTGTGGAATTTATTAATATTATCTACTCTCCTTGGGTTTAGTATTTCAATTCAGATTCTAAACTACTAGGAAGCAATGTGTGTGCGTGTACACTGCACACATTGAATTTCTCTACCATTTTTAGTAACTTGAGAGAGAAAGGATAAGTTTCAGAAGAAGCTTGGACTACTTAACTGTATCTTTACCATCACTCTTCCTTCTTTTACAGTGATATGATCTTTAATCATTTTAATCAAACTATTAAATAAGTGGGAAGAATTATCTGAATTATTTCTTTGTGTGAGATATTTTCTGGAAAAGGCCTTAATAGTGGGTAAATCTGCTTTTCTGACTAGAAGTGTGAGATCTTCTCAGACAATTTTTAGTGATAAGCACAATCCTTAGATACAGAGCTGAGATGTGTCAAGAAATCTCTTTGTATTCATTAAATGTATGATTAATAAGAGTTAAGAGAAATAAGGGGTCAGATAAACAGATTAGCATCACATAGCCAAAATGACTCTTTAAAAGTTATTTTAAAACTCAGAACATAATTACTTTTTGTGTATGAGTCACATAATAATCCAACTAACTCTCAAAGTATTAGTCACAGAAAATAGCTTAAATAAAAATAGAAACCAAATTATTGTTTTTTTCTGATAAATATTAATCATAATGTCTAGGGAAAATCCAGTGATATAATTTCTCCACAATTTCCAATAAATATCCCAAAATATTACATTGATATAAATATTACAAATAAAATGCACACAAGACATACACCTGACTACAATTAAAACCATATGTCACTCTATACACTATACTACAAAAATATTTTTAAAATTGCATTTTTATGTTTTAATTGAGTATTAATAGAAAAAACACAATGAAACAAAAATGTTATTTCTTAATAAATTAAATTTTGTAATTTACACAATAAATATAATTTTTGAGAGTAAAGTATGAATAATTTAATTAATAGTTATTATTACCTTATAATTTGATAAGGATAATAAATACCAAAAAGAACATCATTTTTTAAATTACATACTGAAACTTAAATAAATAAAAATTACCTCTAAGAAAGATACAAATCAAGGTGTCTTTGGAAAAATATCTACTGTGTCTATTGAGAAAATATTACTTCTAATATTATTCTTTATACAAAAAGAAAATATCTTCTTTATGTGTTTCTCTTATTCCCTTTTTATTCAATAGCTATGTTAATCAAGTTTGTGCCATACCTAGAGCAAATTCATGTTTAGACCAAAGTAAGCAAATGTTTAACTATCTTTAAGCAGATTAAACTCTAGGCCAGAAAAGTGAACGAATAATCATTATACAGTGAAATAAGCAAGATGCATAAATACCTTAATTACATAAAGTAATTTGTCCAATGAAAAATAAGTATGAAATGTGAATTTTTTAATTCATGGCTATGATATGTCAAGACCCATGTCACTGCAAGGATGCCCCCCAGGGCTTGCAGGTTGAAAGTGTTGAAATAAGAATCAGTTGACATAACATTTAAAGTAACAAATATGTGATTATTTAGGAAACAGGTCCAAATATGTTGAACAAATGTTATTTAGTATTATTTTAGAATAGACATATATTTCTAATTCAAGGATAACATGCTTGATTTATTCCCTAACATTAACATTCAAATATTTCAAAGTTTACCAATATATCATAGGTTGAAATAAAAACATTTTATTTTTACATGTTAAGTTTTACATCTTTTTATCATCAAAATTTTTCTATTCAGAAATGTTGCACATTTTTGTTGTTCACATCTATTTTTAAGTATATGCTGTGACCTGAAGAATACCAAGTCATAGAGATTCACCCCAACATCTAATCAGATGACACTGAAAAATAAAATATTTTAAGGGCCATAATTTAAATTTACCCAAAATACAAAAGCATTTTTTTAAATTAAGAATTTTTAAAACTTAGAAGCCACTTTAATGGCACAATTATGTTTATAAGTGATTCAATCAAGATGTCTCTGAAATATCAATGTGTTAGAAGAAATCTAACACATTGTTGATCAAAGGTAGCTTAACATCTTTTGTTACACAAACATTATTGACCAAAGATGTGCTCAAATGCCTTGTGCAGTTATCTTTTTCTTTTATAAATTGTTAACACAATAATATGCAAATACTATTTGCTCAAATTCTATTCTTCTAAATGTCTAGGAATTATAGTTACATGATGCTTGCACATAAGATAATTAGTAAATATCAGCACTAACATAACATTCAACTTATTTTGAATTTTCAAATTCTTCACCTTTACACATAGTTCTATGAAATTATATTGTGATATAAATTAAGATGAATTAAGTATATTATTTACTAGTTGTTAAACAATTTCTCCTAAAAATCATATTTATTTTACTTCTTAAAATTAAAATTATAAAACATTGGCTTCACCTTTTAAAAATCTCTCACATAATACTTATAAATACAATTGATTTTCTTTATTTATAGTAGTTCTAGAAAATTATCTTGAACACTGAATTAACAAAATTGAATTGTTGTCCCTAAAAGAAATATAGTATCAGGCTCTTTTGAGCCTCGCAACATTTTTATCAACCAATCAATACATAACCTTATATTTTGTGGGTTTCTATTGTAAGATACATTATTTAATATATATTTTTGATTCATTAAAATTGAATTAATGGTTAATTAATTCATGCCTGAACAAAGTTTATTCCACACATATATTTTCTCCATGAGGCACATCACAGATTGGAATACTAGACAATGCTTTAGCTTGGTGGATATTTTTAACAGCAAAATCACCAACAAAGAGCATGTATTATGTATAAGACAAAACAAAACTTGGCATTAAATATATTTCATAATGAACAATCATTTACAGTATCAGATCTGAAACAAGAAAGCAGAACATTGCCTTGATCAACCTCAGCAGGGAACATGCATGTTGATCAACACAAATTTTTTGCTGCTCTACACTTCTGAATGACTGGGAAAGCAGTCTCAAGTACTGATTTTGGGGTTACAAATAAATTTTAGTGTGTAGGCAAATGTGCAAATATGGAATCTGCTAATAATGAAGATAAAGAGTATAATAGTGTATGTGTCTATCAGGTGCAGCTGTCCTCGTTCTTCTTTGTAGAGTTTTTCAGGCTTAAGATGAATGAAAACAAACAGGTAACAGTACTTTTCTGATCCCCTTCTCCAAGGCTATTCTTTGTAGATGTATCTGAAGTAAATGCTTTTAGTCCTTGTTGTTAAGTACATGGTAAGATTACTCGATGCAATGACTGACTAGCTGGATATTAATATTTTGGAAGTCTAAATTACTAATATTTGATTAAAGGTTTTTTCCAATTTTGATAAAAATATTGATACTAAATAAATTTATTAGACATGAATGTGTACAAATATACAAAAGCAGAACCAATAATCACCTTTTATGTACTATCATCCCATTTTTTCATTTTTTATTGTTAAATTTATTGGGGTGACATTGGTTATTAAACATTACATAGTTTCCAGGAATACAATTCTACAATACATCATCTATGTGTTGCATTATGTGTTCACCACCCAGAGTCATATAGTTCCATGAGTATATAGTTGCTATCATTCTATTTTAGCTGATGCTTTTCTTCATTGATCAAGGACAATTTAATTAATCAGACATAGCTTTCTTTTGATGTCAATAGGTAAATAGTATATACACATTTTCCTTTCACAAATATTTATTTTCATTATATATAAGATTTTATAATATAATCTTATAATGTGTTAGCAAAATTGGACAAAAATACACTTAGATTAAATGTCAACAATTTTACATTAGAATAAAGAAAACTAGGAAAATATGATAAATTTACTGAATTGCATGAAAAAACAGTACAGAAAGGAAAAGCAAAAAATTAAGACAAAAAAGACTAAAAAGTCTATATTCCAGTTTATATGACATTCTGAAAAAGACAAAACTATGGCAACAGGGATTAGATCCATGGTTGCCAGAGAGTGTAGATAAAGTGAGATGATTGAATGGAAAGAGACACAAAGAACTTTTCTTATTTACCCCATAAATAAAAAAGGATAATTTCAACAATATTAAGATTAAGGATTCTTGTTCATGAAATGACACCATTAAAAGAACGAAAAAATCCCCAGAGTGAGAGAAGGTATTGCAATAGTTTCATCTTACAAAGTATTTGCATTCAGAATGCCTAAAGGGAAAAGAGCAGAAAACTTAAAGAGATGTTTTAAAATGTAGACTATTCAATTGACCAATAAGAATATGAAAAGGTCCTTAATTATATTAATCAGTAAAGAAATGAAAATAAAATACCATAGAGCCATTAAACTTGCTGAAGTAAAAAAAGATATATATATATGGAAATGCCAAATATAGGCAAAGATGTAGAACTCCTGGAACTTTCCCATACTATTTCATAAAAAATAAATTACTTCAATTATTTTGTAAAATTGCTTGGTACTATCTACTAAAGTTAAATATTTGTGTATTATATAATGCTTCAATCTTATTCTTACATATGTATCCAGGATATGTTTAATGTATATATTTACCACATTCATATATATGTTCATCAACAGATATGAATCAGAATGTTCATAGCACCACAATGAATAAATTCTAAAGGTAGAAACTACCCAAATGACTGGTAATAACAGTTAACTGTATAAATAATTGTAGTGTTCATATAATGACATAATTCTTCAGAGTCATAAAAATGAACTGACTAAAACCATATGCAATACAATGTTTGATTTCTTAAAATAATGTATTAGAATGAAGGAAGCCAGAATCTAAAGAGTACATGCTATAGAATTTTTAATAAATCTATTTCCACACACAAAAGAAATTACCTTTGTTGTAAAGGTGTTTGAAAGAGGCACAGGCATACTTCTGGAATTCTGGAGACATTGTTTCCTGATTTGGTTGCTATTTACATAAATTTTAAAATAATTTTTGTGAAAATTTATCAAGCTAACAAGATTTCTAAATATTTTCAAGCATATAACATATTTCAGTAAAAAATTTAAAACAACAGCTCTCATAAGGAGTTAATATTTAAAATATATAAAGAACTCATACAATTCAAAAAAAGCAAATAATTCAATTAAAAAACAGGCAGAAGACCCAGATAGCTATTAATTAATGCTAATTTTTGTGTGTGATAAAAAGATATTTGTAAAATATACCTTCAGTAATGCGCTAATGGCCAAAATATATAAACAACTTATACAACTCAACAACAACAAACCATTCCAATTAAAACATGGGCAGAGTTCGATTCCCAGCCAGGGAGCTACCCACATACCAAAAAGCAAAAAAATAAAAAAAAAAAAACATGGGCAGAGAATGTGGACTGACATTTCTCCTGAAAAGACATGAAAACAATCAATAGATGAAATGATGTTCAACTTCACTAGCTATTACAGAAATGTAAATCAAACCCACAATGAAATACAGCTCACATCTGTTAGAATGGCTGTTTTCAACAAGACAAGAAATAGCAAGTGTTAAAGAGGGTTTGGAGAAAAAAGAACCCTCATGCCCAGCTTGTGGGAATGCAAACTGGTACAGCCAGTATGAAAAACAGTATAGAGATTCCTCAAAAAAATTAAAAATAGAATTACCATATGACCCAGTAATTCCACTTCTGGATATCTACCCAAAAAAAATCTAAAAAAAAATTATCTATAAAGATATATGTACCCCTATGTTCATTGCAGCATTATTTATGGTGGCAAAGATATTGAAACAACCAAAGTGTTTTTCAATTGATCACTAAAAAAGATGTGGTACATATACACAATATGATATTACTCAGCCATAAGAGTAGATGAAATACTGGCATTTCTAATAACATGGATGGATATTGAAATTATCATACTAAGCAAAATAAGTCAGACAGGAAAAATCAAGAACCACATGACTTCACTTATATGTGGCATATAAAATTGAAATCAACAAATGAACTTGACAAACAAAAAAACCAAAAACTCTTAGACACAGATTACAACTTAATGGTTACCAGAGGGTAAGAGGGGAGAGGGGTGGTAGAAGAGAGTAAAGTTGGTCAAATATACAGTGATGGAAGTATTAAGCAGGAAGTCAGTCAGGAATGACAGAAGGATCAGAAGGTTATCACACATGTCCACACTCTTGGGAACTCTGGGCCTAGCCCCTGGAAAAGTTAGCTGGGTTCATTATCAGCTACCTCTAAATTGAATGGATAAAGTCATCAAAAAAATAATGCAGGAGAAAGAATTAGCCCTGGTTCATTATTAGCTAAGGGAAAATAGCTCCACCTATTCAACCATAACTTCTACTTTCCAAAACCAGATTATTATGATCACAAAAGAGATAGAGTAGGGAGAAACTTCTACCCACACATATAAAAACACCCAGACAATGTAAGGTGAGGCTGCTTCACTCTCTTGGGTCAGCCCAATCCACATCTCTGAGTGTATTCTCTTTATTTATTTTTTTTAATTCATTTTTATTGTTAGACTTATTGGGGTGACATCTGTTAGCAAGGATTACATAGGTTTCAGGCATACAATTCTACAGTGCATTGTCAACTCGATGTATAATCAGTTCCCCACCTAATGTGACTTCTCTTTCCATCACCTTATATTTAGCTTCTCCCCCTCCTCTCCCACCCCCTCCCCTTTCTCCCCTCCCTAACCCACTCATCCCCAAATAAACATTAAACTATTGATTGTGTCCATGGGTTATTTGTTTGTTCATTTCTTTTTTTCTTTGCTTTCAGTTTTATATTCCGCATATGAGTGAAATCATGCAGTTCTTTGTTTTTTCTGTCTGGCTTATTTCACTTAGCATGA
>PVJL010007831.1:26639-73634 GCA_004026885.1 Lyroderma lyra | reverse complement strand
ACTGCATGATTTCACTCATATGCAGAATATAAAACTGAAAGCAAAGAAAAAAAGAAATGAACAAACAAATAACCCATGGACACAATCAATAGTTTAATGTTTATTTGGGGACGAGTGGGTTAGGGAGGGGAGAAAGGGGAGGGGGTGGGAGAGGAGGGGGGAAGCTAAATATAAGGTGATGGAAATAGAAGTCACATTAGCTGGTGAACTTATTATACATCAAGTTGACAATGCACTGTAGAATTGTATGCCTGAAACCTATGTAATCCTTGCTAACAGATGTCACCCCAATAAGTCTAACAATAAAAATGAATTAAAAAAAAAAGAAATTTGGGAATGAAGTTACCATATGACCCAGGCATCTCCCTTCTGGGGATCTATCAAAAAAATTTGAAAACTTTAGTCTGCAAAGACTTATGTACCCCAATATTCAATGCAACACTGTTCACAGTGGCCAAAACATGGAAACAACCAAAGTGCCCTGCAACAGATAACTCAATAAAGAAGCTCTGATACATATACATAATGGAATATTAATCAGGTATAAGAAAGATGAAATAGTGCCATTTACAACAAAATAGATGGACCTAAGGATCATCATGCTAAGTGAAATAAGCCAGACAGAAAAAAACCAAAAACTATATGTCTTCACTCAAATGTGGAATATAAATCTGAAAGCAACAAAGAAAACAAAACACAGAAACAAAAAACCCATGGACACAACCAATAGTTTAATGTTTATTTAGGGACAAGTGGGGAGCAAATGAGAGAAGGGGGAAAGGGTGGGAGAGCAGGAAGGGGGAGCTAAATATATGGTAATGGAAGAAGAACTCATACTAGGTGGTGAACTTATTTTACAACAAGTTGACAATGCACTTTAGAATTACACACATGGAACCTATGTTATTTTTGCTAACCAATGTCACCCCAATAAGTCTAACAATTAAATAAATAAATAAATAAATAAATAAATACATAACTTAAGTCATTGTTTGCTCTGAAACCTTGCCACTGAATCCTGAAATTTGCTGGATTCAGCAAAGTAACATTGCCTTTATAGAAAAAGCAATAAAAGCATCATTCATTTAAATTTTAGTTAATAATTTTTGTGCCACACAACAAAAGTTAGAGGAGAAGAAAAGTAACTTTTGTTTTGAAGGAAGTAATGGTATTTCATTAAGAAACTGGACATAGTAACAGCATAAGCTAGATGGAAGCTGTTTACACAGGCTATAAATGCTTGATGTTTATTACCAATCAAAGATAAAGAAGTACTTAGCAAAGGAGTTCACCAAAAAAACATTAAATACTTTAATGCATTAGCTGCAGTAGAGAGAATTAGGTTATTTAAGTAACAATGAGTAATCTGTTAAGCTTTGATTCAGCACAAGTGATCTTCAGCTTAATACAGGATGATAGCTTTTGAAGAAAGATGATGATAACCATCAATTTGGGGGTAAGAGGATGATACTTTTGACAGAAAGGAAGAATAACAACCAGTTTGATGGTAGTTGAGTCTCATGTATAACTAAATATAAAATTCTTAGTTGTCTTATGATAAATGATGTGGTGAAAAGAAAACGATTCCCCATTTTTATGCTATATATGATTTGAAGACAGGTACTTTACTACCTAAGTTTCAGGTTCTGCATCTTCATGATGAATTTCATATCACTGAGTTACTGTGAAGATTAATGATAGCATTTGCATTGTTCTATGACATCATGAGTGTTCATATGTAATTTTACTTTAAATTACTTTGATTCTTCTGTCTCCTTCATTGTTCCTGTTACATACTTGTTTCTCATCCTCCACTTTGTGCCATTTAATTAGAACACATGGGTGAATCTGTAAAATTCTTTGGGTTTCAAAAAATGTTAAATTACAAAGTTCTTTAATTATGGATCTGCATTGCCAGGGCGTAAAAATCATTTTAGTTGCCACATTGTCAATACAGACATTAGAATTTAATTTATTTTTTTATTTGAGTACATTTTATTGGTAAATATATTGTATATGCACATGTAATACATGCTACTTTAATAGCCTTATTTATAAACTTAGAAAAACATAAACACATTTCTGAGTCATGGAACAATTGTCTAGATAGGTTTTATAACAACATAGTGTTCCATGCCATGTACATATCATAAGTTATTTAAACAAATTCTGTTATTGAATATCTAGGTTGTTTTTAATTTTATTATTATAAATGTCAGCAGTTGATTTTTTCACTTAAATTGCTGTCCATATACAAATTATTTTTTTGAATTAATTCCTCTGGAAGTAGAACTACTGGTTCAAAGATAATGATGTCAATGCATATTGGCAAGATGACCTTTAGAAATGCTGAACCAATTTTTATTATTGCTTTCTAAAAAAAATCAATAAATATTTATCATTAGAAACATTTGCCAACTTGATAGACAAAAATGGTATTTGCTTGTCATTATTTTCCTTAATTCATTATTATTTAGGTTGATTTTTTCAATTTTTAACCACTTATTTATACCCTATTGTGAAATAAACTGAGAGAATGCACTACAATATAAGTTTTGTCACCATCACAATGTATTTTAATAGCTTTATGGAAACAAATATACTATTCCTTTAAGTAAGTACTTATCAGAATGAATTTACATTTTCATCAATAAATAAATAAATATTCAATTAAAAACATTGACTATGCATATTAAGAATTTTAAATACATTTCTGTTACATATAGTGACAATAATATTGTAACATAGCTACTAAAATCTCTCATTTATTTTTCATTTTGCTGTATTTTCTCTGTATGTTTTATAATTCTATGCGGTCACATAGCATCTCCCCTTCACAAATCTTGACCTTGGACACACAGATGCTTACAATTTTCACCCAGTGCATGTAAGAATAGAAGAGTGTTCAGACCAAAAATAGTCAGCATGATATTTTCAGTCAAGTCTTGAGTTTTGAATATTTTTGGCTGAGATGTTCACTTATGGTGGTATTCCACGGACTGCATTTTGCTTTTAGGGTCATAATGATGGGCCAAAATTTCATTACCTGTAATAATCTTCTTAAATTTTTGCTATTTTTTTCAAAGTGATCCAGTAGTTTCCAATAAATGCAAACTCTTTCAGCTTTCATTTCATCATACATGTTGCGCAGTATCCACTTTGCACAAACTGCAAATTCAAAAACACTAATAATACATATCATTCTTTCTACAAAATCTTAATTTACTACCAATTTCTTATTGTTTGATGTGACAATTTCAGTGGATCAGTTCCTCAACATGATCCTGATGAAGCTGATCACTTGAAGCTGTAGGCCTTTCACTTCATAGATTGTCACTCAAATATGCTTACCCCCCTTCTTCATCTTTGAACCACCTTACCCAGAATCTCACTATATTCACATCAACACACCGATCACCATTAATGACTTGCATTTGTCTGTTAATTTTAATTGGAAGAAATTTTTCCACTGTTAAGAATTCAATAACATCACACTGTTTGAACCAAATGTCTGAACACTTTTTTATTTTGATGTGCACTGAGTGAAAAATGTAAAGATCTGTGTGTGCAAGGACAAAAATGATAGAGGGAAGATACCATGTGACTACATAGAACTGGTTATATTCAGATACATCTAATGTAGAAACAAATATTACACTGGAGGCAGAATTTATTGGCCCACACTTATACAACTAAATTATAGAACATTCCACCTGAAGGACCATGTGAATAGTAGATGAACAGAAGTCATATAACTAAAGATGTAAAAAAGAAAACATGTTGAGACTTGTATGAGGGGTGGAAATGTAAAACAGGCTGGCTGCACACCCACATGTGTTTGTCAAAAATCAAATGGGACATCTCAGTGACAGAGGTCCCCCCTGAAAAAATAAGAGACCCAGTCCCATACCAGGTTCCCCAGTCCAGAGCACTAGTGCCAGGAACAGAAGCTCTCACAGTACCTGGCTGTGAAAATCAGCATAGATTTAGTCCATCTGGGTGTGACTGAAGGCAGCTGGAAATTTGGTAATCTACTAAGAGGGCCAGCACATTGAGTCACTCACCCTGGGATCCATGGGAGGGGCAGTGACTCAGGAGGTAAGAAGGATGTACAGGGAGAGACTGAATTGTGTGGTTTTAAGGTGAGGGCTGAAGAGGCAGCCATCTTTGTCTCTCTGTTGAGCCTTATTCCCATGAGGTCAGCAGATGAGCAATATTTTTCTTGACCCCCCTCACTGCACACAGTAAAATCTGAAACTTCATTGGCCTGATAAACTTTGATCACTTCAGAGTGCTGACTCCCTGAGATCCTGCTTGACCCAACTCACAGACATTCTGAGCTTTTTCAATAGCCATCAAATAGCCAAGTTTGACCTACACTACAAATTTTCTTAGACAACTCTCAGCGGTCCACATGCCTCAGGCCAGTGGCTGCTGGCCTCAGATTGCCCTTAATTTATTGCTTAGTGGCTTCAGACTCAACACTAGTGCAACATTTTCATCTGTTTAAACCTGATGAACTTCACTCACTCCTACTTGGTGATTTCCTAAGACTTTGTCTCAACTAACAAACATACTACCTGAGGCTCTTTCAGTAGCTGAGTCTTACAAGTAGCTGGCAGGTGGCAGAAGGTCTCAGGGTATATTGGACCTTATGTTTAAGTTCTCCAAGCCTGGTAGTAGTGGCAACCAACCTCAGTACACAGTGTGGCATAGCTCAGATACCTCAAGGTTCTGCATAGGCAGCAGCCAATGGCAAATTACCTCATTTTGTTTAGGACTACTTGGAACTATTCCAGGTAGTCCCAGGCTAAATACAGGCAGCAACTGAACTTGGTCTGCATGGGAAACTTTCCAAAGAGGCCCCAGAACCAATAAACACCATAGCTAGCTTCAAGCCACACCAAATAAGCTGCTGATTAGCCTCACCAGCAGCACACACAAAGTGCCATTTTAACAGAAACCAGAGCACACAAGGGTGAATCTCACTCAATGGAGTCAGTCACTGCACAGCAGCTAATATAATGTGGTGATGGCCTCAATCATGTCTGAGCCTCAATCCCACCCACTGACATGCCAATAGCAATCATGCTCATCTAAAATAAGAGGACACAAACAAAACACACAAGAAACACTCTGGGACTATTGGGCTGAGGCAAAACTGGGTGATGTAACAGATCTACAT
This sequence comes from Lyroderma lyra, assembly GCA_004026885.1. Lineage (NCBI taxonomy): Eukaryota > Metazoa > Chordata > Mammalia > Chiroptera > Megadermatidae > Lyroderma > Lyroderma lyra. The sequence continues at coordinate 68,449 of PVJL010007831.1, read as the reverse complement.
AATATAGACAAACAAACACTGACAGGCAGTCAAAATGAAGAAACAAATATAAAAAACATGTTCCAAATAAAATAACAAAAGAAAACTTTAGAACGAAAGAAACCTAAACAAAATGAAGGCAATCTACCATGTCCAGAGTTGAAAACACTGTACAAGATGCTTAAGAAACTTAGAGAGGGGGAGTGCCCTGGTGGTGTAGTGGCTAAGGCTTCAGTGCTGTCAACGCTGCATCCTGGATTCGATTCCCAGCCAGGAAACTACCCACATAAACAAAAAAACAAACAAACAAAAACAAACAAAACTTAGAGAACTTCAACAAAAAGGTTGCAAGTATAAAAAAGAATGAGTCAGAAATGAAGACAACAATTACTGAAATGAACAATACAGTAGAAAACATCAATAAGAAATTAGAAGAAGAGAATCAAATTAGCTATTTAGAAGATAATGTAGCAGAAAATACCCAATTGAAATAGTAAATAGAAAAAATAAAACACAATAGTTTTTGGAACTTTAAGAACAATATCAAGCATAACAGCATTTGTATAATATTTATAGCAGAAAAAAGAAAGATAGAACAAAGAATTAAGAACATATTTGACAAAATAATGACAAAAAACTTACTAAACCTAAATAAATAAATAAACACATAAGTCTAGGGAATGCAGAGCTTCTGAAACAAGATGAACTGAAAAAGGCCCACACCAAGGAAAATCATAATTAAAATGACAAAAGTTAAAAACTAAAAGTAAATCTTAAACGCAGCAAAAGAAAGGCCATTAGTTACCTACAATGGAAGCTACCATTAACTTTCAGCTAATTTCTTAATAATAATTTTGCAGGCCTGACAAATTCAGCATGATATATTCAAAGACATAAAAAGCAAGGACCTACAGCCAAGACTACTCTATCCTGCAAGGCTAGCATCTAAAATTGAAAATGATATAGAGCTTCTCACACATAAAATAGCTAAAGTAGTTCATCACCACCAAACCAGTAGTACAAAAAATGTTTAAAAAAATAAAAAGAACATAACCATAAATAATAAAATTTGCAGTAATTTCACATCTATTAATAATTGCTTTAAATGTAAATTTATTAAATATTTCAATAAAAATGCATAGGGTAGTTAAATAGATAAAAATACAAGACCCATGCATATGCTCCCTGCAAGAGACCCACTTCAGATAAGAACAAAATACATAGACTAAAAGTAAAGGGATGAGTAAAGATATGTTATGCAAATAATAGCAAGAACAACAACAACAAAAAACTGGAGTAACAATACTTATTCCAGACAAAATATACTTTAAAACAAAGACTATGGTAAAGACAAAGAAGGACATTATGTAATGATAAAGTGGTCAATCCAATAAGTGAACATAAAACTAATAAACCACTATGCATCTGTAATATGAACTTACAGAAAGATAGAAATTACCAGGAACACATTCATAGTAAGGAATATTTCACCTCATTGACAACAATGGACAGGTCTTTAGAAAAAAAAATGCAACAAGAAAGCAGCAGTCTTAAATGATACACTAGACCAGATAAATTTGATTTATATTTTTAGAGAATTCCAGCTCAAAAAAGCATAATATACATTTTTAAGTGCACATGAAACATTTTAAAAAATAGACCACATATTAGGCCATCTCAATAAACATAATAATATTGAAATTATATGAAGTGTTTTCTATTACAAAAATGATATAAAACTAAAAGTTAATTACAAAAGGAATAACTGGAAAACACATATAAGTGGAGAAAATATAACATGCTACTAAACTGTGAATGGGTTAACAATAAGATTTAAAAAACAATAAAAGACACCTTAGGATACATTAAACAAAAACACAACAACTCCAAATCTATGGGACACAGACAAAGCAGTCCTAAGAAGAAATTTTATAACAATACAGACCTACCTCAAGGAAAAAAAAATACCTAAAAGAAATAATCTAACCCTACACTTAAAAGACCAAGAAAAAGGACAGCAACAAAGCCAAAAGTGAGTAGACAAAAGAGAAAAATGAAGCTCAGAATGAAATATTTATAATAGAGTATTAAAATGTACAAAAGATCAACAAAACCAAAAGCTGTTTTTTTGAAATGATAAACTAAATTTATAATCCTTTAACCAGATACATGATGAAAAAATGAAAGAGGAATCAAATGTATAAAATCAGAAATAAAAGAGAAGTATCAACTGACACCACAGAAATACTGGGGTGTCAAAAATGTACACAAATTTTAAGAAATGTTACCCTTATATTTCTGAACACTGATGGTAACGGCTCTGAGGACCTCATGTAATTGCAGAAGTCAAATTTTATTTATATTTATATTTTGTTATTGATATATATTGAGTATCACAATTTAATACAATTTATTTTCTTTCTTATAATGTGTACACATTTTTGGCACCCTCTTTATAAAGAATGTGTACAATTACCTGCCAAAAAAATAAACAATCTGGAAACAATGGATTTATTTATAATAACATACAAACTTCCAAGTTTGAGTCAGGGAGAAATACAAAATCTGAGTAAAACAGTTACTAAAAAAAAATCAATAATAAAACATTTTCTACAATCAAAAGTCTTGGACTAGATGGCTTTCAGGTGAATTTTACCAAACATTCAATGAAGAATTGAAAACTATTCTCAAACTATTACAAACACAATGAAGGAGAATTGAAAAATTCCAACTTCATTTAATAAGGCTACCAATGTCCTGATGGAAATGCCAGACAAAGACACTACGAAAAAAAAAAGTTACAGGTAAATATTCTTGATAAATATAGATACTAAAATGTTCAACAAAATATTATCAAACTGAATTCAGGAATACATTAAAAATATCACACACATGATCAAGTAGGACTCATTCCAGACATACAATGTTTTTTTAATATTTGCAAATCAATTAAAAATAAACAACACAAGCTATCTATCTATCTATCTATCTATCTATCTATCTATATATGTGTGTGTGTGTATGTATAATCAATAGTCTGCCATGACAAAGTAACCAATTGAGCTAAAACCAACTCAAGAATGTAAAGGATCTATACACTGAAAACTATAAGACATTACTTTAAAAAATTGAAGAAGACACAAATAGATTAAAATAATTTTGTATTCATTGATTGAAAGACTAAACATAGTTAAAATGGGCATATTACTCAAAACAATATATAGATTTAATGCAATCCCCTTTATTATATCAACATCATTTAAAAAATAAATCAAGAATGCTCAGATTTGTATGGAATTACAAAAGATCTGAAATAGCCAAAGCAATCCTAAGTGGGTAAGCAAAAGCTGGCAGTATAACACTTCCTGATTTTAATTCATGCTACAAAGTTACAATAATTAAAACAGGATGGTATTGGCAGAAAAACAGACACACAGATCAATGAAATAGAGTTAAAATACCAGAAATAAATTCATATATATATATATATATATATATACACACACACACACACACACACACACACACACACACACATACACACACACACCTATTCATATATATGTATATATGAATAGGTGTGTATGTGTGTGTGTGTATATATATATATATATATATATATATATATATGCAAGTAATTTTTGACAAAAGAGTAAAAAAGAAAAGATTTAGAAAAGAAATTCTCTTCAATAAATTGTGGTGAGAAAATTGGAAAACCACAGGCATAAGAATGAATCCAGACTGTGATCTGTCATCACCTACTAAAATTAACTCAGAATGCATCAAAGACTTAAACATAAAACCTGAAGCAATTAATTTCACACAAAAAAAATTAAGTACTAACCTTATGGAACTTGGGTTCAGGGAGGATTTTATGAATTTAACCTTAAAGAACAGGGAAGCATAAGAGAGAAATGAATGAATGAAACCATACAAAACTTGAAACCTACTGTATAGCAAAAGAAACCACCCACAAAACAAAAAAGCAACCAAATAAATTAGTGAGGATATTTCCACACAACAACTTTGCTAAGTGACTAATATTTAAAATACATAAATAATTTGTACAACTAAACAGAAAGAACAACAACAAATAAACAAATAATCCAAATAAAAAATGGTCTGAGTACCTGAAAAGACATTTCTTATGCAAATACATGCAAATGGCTAAGAGATATAACAAAAAATATTCAACTTCACTAGCAATTAAGAAATTGTAAATCAAAACACAATGAGATATCAACTGGAGGATTCTCAAATAGTTAAGAATAGAATTACCATATGATCCAGCAATCTATCTTCAAGATATCTACCCAAAATACCTGAAAACTTTTGTTTTTGTAAAATTATATATATCCCAATGTTCATTACAGAATTATTCAAGGTGCCAATACATGTAAATAACCAAAATATCCTTTAAGAGTTTAGTGGATAAAGAAGATGTGGTACACACCAGATAAGACAATTAATTTTGCAAACTCATCTTAGAAAAAGTGCTATATACCTCACTGCTGAATATCACTATGGTCACCTTTGAAGTACTCCCTTTGAGAAGCTATGTACCAATGACAGTCCACCCTTCCAAGCATTTTTTAGTTTTTATTTTTTGGAATGACTATCAGAACTGTTATTGTTTCCAAAATTTGACATTTCAATCATGAACTTGGAGAGACAACTAAGTAAGGTGTCATAACCTTGATGAGTTGACACCTTACTGAGTTGTATGTGCAGTGCTGCCAATGTAAGTGCACAGTGGCAAGTTTGCAAACTTAATTATCAGATTTTGGAAATGATGAGAGCTCTGATGGCCATTTTAGAAAGAGTTTCAAAGTTGCTTTGTATGGTGGACTAGGCACTGGCATTGGTGTGTAGCTTCCCAAGGGAAGTGCGTCAAAGGTCAATGTAGTGATATTCAGCAATGAGATATGTAGCACCTTTTCTAAAATGAGTTCACAAAATTAACTGCCTGACCTTGTATACACAATGAAATATTTCTGAGCCATAAAAAAAGGAAATACTGCTATTTGCAAAAACATAGATCGATCTTGAGATGATCATGCTAAATAACAGAAATCAGACAGAAAAAAAAATCAAAAACTATTTGGCTTTATTCATATGTGGGTTATAAAACAGAAAGCAACAAAAGAACAAGACAAAGAATTAATAAACAAAGACTCATTAACTCAAACAACAATTTTGTGGTTACCAGAGGGGAAGGGAGAAGGGGGGTGGTAGAGAGATGGGTCAAATATATGGTGATGGAAGAAGAACTGACTCTGGGTAGTGAGTACACAATGCAATGCACCATAATCTGCCATGTATTAATATAATCTGCTCCTGTGTATAACGAGTAACCACGTTTGGCCCAAAGTTTCAGAACAAAGAATATTTTATTTTAATTTTTTTAATTAAAAAGTTTTGTTTATATATAAGTACATAATTTCACTTTAAACAAATTTAACATTTTTATACATTATGCTACATTTTATGTAACAAATAATTATAAAACACAAGAACAGATACAATGTACAAAATTTTTTATGTATAAAATATTTTATATGAAATAAAATTATCAAATTCCAGAGTATTAATTTGCATATGAGCGTTATTACTGATTTCTAGAGTTACACTTTAACTCATAAAAGTAAATAAAACAATTTAATAACATATATATAGATACAAAATTAATAGTACCCTTGTTCAATGTGCATTCTTATTTTTCCCTTAGAAATTTGGAGTACAAAGTGCACAATATACATGGCAAAATATGGTATAGATTATGTATTATGGAATTGTACATTTGAAACCTATATAATTCTACTAAACAATGTCACCCAAATAACTTTAATGAAATTTAAAAAGAATACATAATCATATCATAGAATCAGAAAAAACACTTGACAAAATTCTGTATCTATTTATGGTAAATAGTCTCACCAATTTAAGAATTAAGGGAACATACTTCATTTCAATAAAGGATATAATGAAGAAACCACAGCTAACATATTCAAGTGCAAAAATCTCCATCTTGTTTTTAAGATTAGGATCAAAACAAAAATTTCCACCTTCACCACTCTTATTCAACATAGTATTGGAATTTATAGCTACAGCAATCAGAAAAGAAAAATAAATAAAAGACATTTTAATCGGAAAAGAACTTAAATTATCGTTATTTGCAGGTGACATGATACTGTATAATGAAAACCCAAAAAATTCACCCAAAAATTATGAGAACTAATAAATGAATTCAGTGATATTGCAAGATGCAAAATTAATACTCAGAAATTTGTTGTATTTTATACCAATTACAAAGTACTGAAAAAATTAAGAAAAAAATCTCATTTACAATTGCATTAAAATATAAAATGAAATGCCTAGAAATACATTTATCAAAATAGGTAAAAACATATACTCTTAAAATTATTAACAATTAAAGAAGCAAATTAAAGAACATGCAACTAAATGGAAGCATACAGCATTCTCATCTATAAGAAGAATTAATATTGTTAATATGTCTATACTACACAAAACAAACTACAGATACAATAGTATCCTTATCAAAATACCAATGGCATTTTCACAGAAATAGAACAAAAATCTTAAAATTTAAATGAAACAATACAATTTCCCAAATAGCCAAAGCAATGTTGAAAAAAATGTTGGAGATATCATATTACTTGATATCAAACTATACTATAAGGTTGTAGTAATCCAAACAGCATGGTACTGACATAGAAACAGGCACATACATTTTTTTGAACAGAGTAGAAAAACCAGAAATAAACCAATGCCTATAAGCTCTAAATGGTCAATTAAACTATGACAAAGGAGGAAAGAATATAAAATTGGGTAAAAACAATATATGAAGTCTTGCAACTAACTTTATGAACTTGCCACTGTGCACTTAATTTGGCAGCACTGTACAATCAACTCCATAAAGTTTCGTAACTTTTTTACATTTGTGTCTCACAGCTGTGTCCATGTCAATGTATGGCAGTGTCTTGATGAGTGGTGTTCATTATTGCTGCTGCATGTGTTTGTGTGCAGTTGAGAGAATGTTGGAACTTGAATTAAAGCAATGAACAAACATTAATTATCTTGGCAGAAGTGGAAGTGAAATTAGAAATATGTTAGTCCAAGTTTATGGGAGCCATGAAAAAATAGCAGTGCATAAATGAATTAAACGTTTTTCTGAGGTAGCGGCACTGACAAAGAGAGATCTGGGTAATCAGTAGCAAGCAGACGTGATGAAAACATTGCAAAAATTCATTGAATTTTGTGAAAAAATAATCAGCTGACTGTGAGAAGCATAGCAGACCAAGTAAACATTGACAGAGAAACAGTTAGGAAAATCTTAACTGAAAATCTTAGCATGAGAAAAATGTGTGCACTAATGGTCCTGTAGGAGCTCACCAGTGAACCAACGCAAGGAGTCAATGTTCTCAAAAACTTTTGGAGAGGCAAAATTAAGTTTTAGGCCATGTTATCACCAGTGATGAAACATGGGTGTACAAATACGACCCTGAAACAAACTGTCAAAGAACATAATGGAAGTCAGGCAATTGTCCATGACCAAAATTTTCTGTCAGTTCAAATCAAGAGTCCAAACAATGCCTCTAACCATTTTTAATATCAGAGGGAGTGTTCATTTTGAATTTGTACCAACTGGATGAACAGTCAATCAAGTTTACTATTTCGAAGTGCTGAAAAGGCTACATGAAAAAGGGTAGATGAAAACTACCCAAACTTTCAGCCAACAACTTATGGCTCTTGCATTGCAATGCACCAACTCACAGGAAGTTGTTAGCCAATACAGAAATAACTGAATTGGAACACCCTGCCTGCTCACCTGATCTGGCCCCCAATGACTTGTTTCTTTACCTGAAGAAAAGGAAATATTAAAAGGAAGATATTTTGATGGTATTCAGGACATCAAGTGTAATACAATGGCAGCTTTGATGGCCTTTCCAGAAAAAGAGTTCCAAAATTTCTTTGAAGTGTAGACTAGATAGTGGCATTGGTGCATAGCTTCCCAAGGGGAGGACATCAAAGGTGATCATAGTGATATTCAGGAATGAAGTATCTGGCGCTTTTTCTAGAATGAGTTTGCTAACTTAAATTTCAGGATTTGATTTCAATAAATAATTTTGAAAAACATAGACAGATACATGCAAATTAATAATACTGGACCACTTTCTTGAACTATAATACAAGAATGAAGCTAAGACCCAAATTTATAAATCTCCTGGGAGAAGACTTAGGCAGTACAGTAAACTTTTTCATTTTGCTTAGTAATGATTTTCAGATATATGTCTTCAGACCAGGAAAGCAAAGTAAATAAATAAATAAATGGGACTACATCAAGCTAAATAGTTTTTGCACAATACATAAAACCAACAACAAAATAAAAAGACATTCTCTTTAGAGGGAAAAATATTCTTAATGAGACATCTTATATATATTCAAAATTTATTGCAAAACTTATACAACTCAACAGGAAAAAACAAAACAAAACAAATGAAAAAAATTTTACCAGTCAATAAAAAATGAGAAAAAAGACCTAAATAGACATTTCTCAAAAGACAGCATATAGATGGCCAATAGACATACGAAAAGATATTCAATGTCACTAATCATTAGAGAAAAGCAAATTAAAGCACGGTGAGGTTTCAGCTCACACCTGTTAGAATGGCTATCAATAAATCAACAAACAACAAGAGTTGGTGAGGATGTTAAGAGAAGGGTACCATCATGCACTCTTTTAGGGATTGCAAATTGGTGCAGTCACTATGGAAAACAGTTTGAAGATTTCTCAAAAAATTGAAACTAGAACTAACTTATGACACAGCAATTTCACTTCTATGTATTTATCCAAATAAATCTAAAACACTAATTTGAAAATATGTAGTTATTCACTCTTATATTTACTGCAGCACTATTTAAAATAGCCAAGATATGTAAGTACCCAAAGTGCTCATTAATAGATGATTGGATTAAGAAGTAGTACATGTACACAAAAGATTGTTACTCAGCCATAAACAATGAAATCTTACTGTTTGTGAAAACATGGATGACTAAAGAGGATAGCATGCTCAGTAAAATAAGGCAGGGAGAGAAAGACAAATACTACATGATCTCAATTATTTTTGGAATCTAAAACAATTAAATAAACAAAATAAAAATACTCACAGTTAAAGAGAACTAATGGATGGTTGCTGGATGAGATGGGGGTTGAGGGGAAGTGTGAAAAAAGTGAAAGAAATAAGTAGAAGTTGGTAGTTTCAAAATATTAAATACATACATATATATGTATATATATATATGTGTATATGTGTGTGTGTGTGTGTGTGTGTGTGTAATATATATATATATATATTATATATATATATATATATATATATATATATATATATATATATATATATATAGTACAGCATAGGAAATATAGTCAATAATATTGTATTTACTATGTATAGTGCCAGATGACTACTAAACTACTTGGTGGTTTGCGGCATAAATTATATATATGTCTAACCACTATGCTGTACACCTGAAACTAATGTGAAATAATATTGACTGTGAACTGTAACAAAAATATATATAAATAATTTTAAAAATATGATAATAAGTAAATAAAATTATTAGTAAAGAATATTTTAAAATAATAAGAAAAAAGACAAAATACCTTCAAATAGTTCAAAAAATCTTTTAAAAAAGCATAATAAGGCTCTTGAGCCACTCTCCTTGCTCAAGCCCACTCCTACCTCTTTGAAGTGTACTTTCTCTTCAATAAACTATCTCTTTGCTTCGCCACTATAAAAAAAAGCATAATATAAAGTCAAGTGTAATTAAAAAAATTAAAAATGAAGAAATATGGTGAAGGAAAATAAGAGGTTCACATTTAGAGTTATGAAATATTAATAAATAAGTGTACAATATACAGCATAGGGAATATAGTAAATGTTGTAATAACATTTTATGCTTTCAGATCATTGCCAAACTTAAGAAAATGATCACATCAGTCCCTGCACAAGAGGTCCTCCACTGTACTCAGAGAATCATTGAGGTTAGAGGCACAACTGTCTTATCTCCAAATATACAAAAAGTATAGAGAAAAAAAGAACATAGGGATCTAAGTGTTTTATTTAAGTATGTATCTGTTACTCAGAAAACAAAAATGCATACAAAAAATATCAGTGTTTTATGCATTCTTCATTCAAGAGCAATATACCAAAATAGAGAAGCATGTTGTGTCCATCGGTGCCTTTGATAAGAACTGAGAAAATTGAAACAGATTTACAGATTACACACAGCTTCTAAGCTAAGACAACTCTATGTAAGTATATTATTTATACATTGTTAAAGTTTTTAATGAATAATAAAAATATTAACTAAGGTGCAGTCATTGATTGTGACAGATCATTCTCTATTTCAGCATCCTTCATTAGAAGATCAACTAGCAACTACCCACAGACAAGACACTATTGTGAAAATCCCAGAACCAGAGGGTGAAACTGAAAAGCTCTTATTTGGACCACAGAAACGACATTAGAAGGTAAGAGAAGCAATTTCACTTTCACTAAATTGCCCTTCTCCCAGGCTGGTACAGCACCACACTAAGAGTGCCTCTCTAGGCCTATGATATCATCAGTGAGAACAGAGAGTCCAAGGTAAGACACACAGTTTCTCTAGCACTGTTGGATGCTGTTTATGAAATCCAATTAGGTGTTCCCTAACAGAGACTATTGGGAAAATCTATAGACCTTTACACCTGAAAATCAGAAAGAAACAAAAAAGAAGGCAGGACTCACAGTAACCAGGACTCAGTATCCAGGGATCAGATCTTACTAGATATAATTCCTGCTTGCAGTGGGATACAAAAAGTAATGCCAGTCAGTGGCTCTGACCTCTGCAGAGCCATACCACTGGCCCCATCTGGCCAGGTAGCATGGTTGGTAGTTGAATCTAGTTTATTCCGTTGTCAACATACAATGCCAACAATAAAGTTTATTCTGTAATTCTGCCCAAGCAGAAAACCAAGTATGAAGTCTTTCCCAATTGATGAACATAGCTTTCAGTCTAACCTGACCAGAAAACAAGACTAAAGAACCCAGGAAGCCATGAAATTCATCATGTAGTCTCACACTAACAGTAAGCCAAGCAAGCAGTCCTAGACAATTATTGACCACAGTCTTAATCTACATAAACAGTGCACCTAAACTTTAACATACCACAAATTTGGAACCCAGAATATGGTACTACACAGCCACAGAGACCCACATCCTCACCCAGCAGTAGAACTGAACTTATGACCTTGCCTGATTACTAAACACAGCTTAGCTAATGATAATGCCTGACCACTGCCTTCAATTTCAAGCCCTACTTAATATTAGAATAAAGTTGGAGGCCTGGTTTTATCAGAAATTATGGCCAATGATCTTGCCCTACTGTAGAGCACAGCCAGTGACCTTATTGATCCTTAAGCACACACTGTGGCCCTACCTAAATTTAGAGCACACACTTTGGACTTGCCTTATCACAAAGTGAGCCATGTGCCCCCATATGACCAGAGAGTCCTGCCTGCAGTCCGTGTGAATGTGGAGTCCAGCTAATTGTGCCATCCAGTTGGGGAGAATAGCCCGAGGCCTCACTCAACCAGGAACAATTGAGGAACCTAACTCACAGTCCTGCCCAATTACAGAAGCCAACCATTGCCACCACCCTCCGAGAAACAAACACTGTAACCCTGCCTGGCCAGAGGTGATCACAAAGACCAGACAATGGCTTTATCTGATTATGGAGCACAGCCAGATGCCCCATTCAAAGTAAACCTATGAATTGTGAAAGAAGGGAAGCCTTACTTAAATGTGTAGATACCAATGCAAGCATACAAGAATTATGAATAAACAGGAAAAATGATACTAAGAGAGGAAATTAAAAGCATCAATAATAAACCTTAAAAAATAGAGATCCATAAACTTCTTAATATTTAGATTAAAACATTTAAAGTAGTTCAATGAAATATAAGAACAAACAGACAACTGAACAAAATTAGAAGAACCACGCATTAAAAAGAATTGAAAAAGTTCAACATAAAAAAAATAGACCATCAAGCAAACAAGCAAAATTTTATGGCTGAAGAATAAAATGACTGAACTAAGCAATTTAATAGAAAGCTTCAAGAGTAAAGTCAACCAGGTAGAACAAAGAATCAATAACTTTGAACAAGATCCTTTGAAATTATCCAATTAGAGTAGAAAAAATAATAAAAATTAATGAAGAAAGTCTATGGAATGTATGGGACACCATCAAAAGAAATAATAGACACACTTCATAAAAATTCCAAAAGGAAAGAGAAAAAGATATTGGACAGAAATTGTACTTAAAATAATAATGGCTGAAAACCTGCCAAAACTGGGGAGAGAAATGAATATCCAGATACATGCAGCTTAAATGATCTGCCATGCTTTGAATTTGAAAAGAGCTACATCAAGATATATTGTAATTACATGGTCAGCATTTAAGACAAAGAGAGAATTTTGAAAACAGCAAAAGAAAAACCACTTGTCATTTACAAGGGAACCATCATAAAACTATAAGTAGATTTCTTATTGGAAACTATGCAGACTGGGAGAGAGTGAGATAATATATCCAAAATATTGTAAAAAAATTCTAACCAAGGATACTATACCTTGAAAACATGTCCTTCAGAAATGAAAGAGAAATATTCTCCCCAAAAATGAAAGCTAAGAGAGTCCATTATCACTCACACTGTCTTAAAAGAAATATTATAGTAAGTTCTTCAAGGTGAAATAAAAGGATGGTAACAAATATTGTAAAAATAATGGACTCACTATCACATACTGGTAAAGGTAAAGACATAGTCAAAGACAAATTCTCTAGTACTGTATGAGAGTGCATAAATCACTTACAATGATAACGTAAAGTTATAAACAAGCATTAAAAACCTGTAACAGCAATAATTTGTTATTGGATGAAATATAAATATATAAAAATTGCATCTGAAATAATATAAAATGTAAAAGGGTGGGATAAAATATAAAGTTTTTGTGTACTATTTTGGTTAAGTTATTATCATCTTAAAATAGGATATTGTAACTGAAAGTAATTTTATGTAAACCTCATGGTAGCCACAAAGCAAAAACATGTAATGGATACACAAATATTATAATAAAAGTATTAAAGTGTTCTTCCAAGAAAAAAAGGTAATTTGTTTAACAAAGAAATACAGAAAAAGAGAAAGCAAAAACAAAAACAAAAACATAATATCTACAAAACAGTCAGAATATAATTATCAAAATGGCAATATTAGTCATTACCTATCACTACTTTACATTTAAATGGAATGAAGTCTCCAATCAAAAGACATAGAATAGGCATTGCTGTTAGTAATATTTTTTTCTAATATATCTCCTCGGGCAAGAGAAACAAAAGAAAAAATAAACAAATGGGACTACATCAAACTAAAAAGGTTTTGCATAGCAAAGGAAACAATCAATGGAACAAAAGGACAACCTACTGAATGGAAAAAGGTATTCATCGATGATACATCCAATAAGAGGTAAATATACAAAATTATTAAGGAACTTATACAAGTAAATGCACACACACAAAATTCTATTAAAAAATGAGCAGAGGACCTGAGTAGACATTTCTCCAAACAAGATATGGAGATGGCTAATAGACATGAAAAGATGGAAAGAGAAGTCACATTAGGTGGTGAACTGATTATACATCAAGTTGACAATGCACTGTAGAATTGTATGCCTGAAACCTATGTAATCCTTGCTAACAGATGTCACCCCAATAAGTCTAACAATAAAAATGAATTTAAAAAAATCCAAAAAAAAAAGATTCAACATTACTAATCATCAAAGAAATGCAAATTAAAACCAAAATGAGATACCTCACACCTTTCAGACTGATCATTATCAATAAATAAACAAGCAACAAGTGTTGATGAGGAAATGGAGAAAGGAAAGCTTGGTGAACTGTGGGTGAGATTGGTACAACCACTATAAAAAATATCTGGAGGTTCCTCAAAAAATAAAAATAATGCAACTACCTTATAACCCAACAATTACACAACTGGATATTTTTCCAAAGAAACTGGAATACAAGCAATAAAAGCAAGTTGGTAAACACACACACACACACACACACACACACACACACACACTACATATATATATATATATATATATAATGGAATATTACTCAGCCATAGCAAAATTAGATCTTACTGTTTGCAATAACATGAATGGACCTAAAGGGTACAATGCAATGTCAAATAAGTAAGTCTGAGAAGGACAAATATCGTACGATCTCATTTGTATTTGAAATTTAAAGAACGAAATACGGAACAGCAAAACAGAAACAGATTCATATATATAGAGAACAAATTAATGGTTGCCAGGTGGGAGAGGATTTGAAGGACTGTGTGGAAAATATGAAGAGGACAAGAAGTATAAATTAGTAGTTACAAACTAGCCAAGAGGATGTAAACTACAGCACAGGAAATATAGACAATATTGTAATACTATGCATATTATCAGGTGGCTAATAAACTAATTAGTGAAATCTCTATGTAAATCATATATAAATATCTAACCACTACACTGTGCACCTAGAACTAATATGAAATAATATTAAATGTCAACTGTAATTGAAATAAATTTAAAAATGGAAAATTAAGTATGCAAATAAACATACACTGACTAAGTCATACAAAAGCAATATCCAGTGACATGGTACCCACAAGAGACTCACTTTAGCTTTAAAGACACACATATGCTAAAAGTAAAGATATGGCAAAAAATATTCAAAGTAAATTGTTACCAAAAGAAATCTAAGATAGCTATACTTATATCAGACAAAATAGACTGTAAAACAAAAAATAGTAACAAAGTAAAAAGGTCATTATATAATGATGAAGAACAGATGATCATCCAAACAGAAAATCAGTGAGAAATTACAGGAAAATGGAGCAGCAATGCAGACAAATTGGACTCAACAGGCATGAAGAAAATATTCCATCCAACAGCAACAAAGTGTATATTTTTCTCAAGCATATAGAGAAAATTGTGTGGGATAGATTACATTTTAGGCTCCAAAACATTTCTCAACATAGTCAATAGTTTAGTGGTTACCTGAAGGTAAGAGGGTAAGTGGGGTGGGTTCTGGGGGTGGAGAAAGAGACAACAAATATATGGTGATGGAAGAGGAACAGACTCTGAATGCTAAATATAGAATGCAACACATGGACAATGTTTTGTAGAATTGTATAGCTGGAACCAATGTAATTTTTACTAACCAATTTATTGAAGTGTCAATAAATAAATAAATTAATTAATAGATAAATTTATTTCAAATATTCTTACCACAAAGTATAAACTAGAAATTTATTTCAAATATTTTTTACCACAAAGTATAACAGGAGGTAAAGCTGGGAAATAAACAAATATATAAAAATTAAGCAAAATATTGCTGAATAACTAATGGATTAAAAAGGAAATCAACAGGGAAGTAAAACAATATCTTGAAACAAATGTAAATAAAAACAACAGCATACCAAAACATATTATATGAATCAAAAACAATTTTAAGAGTAAAGTTTATAGGTCAAAAAACATACATCAAAACAAAAATCTCAAATACACAATCTAACAATACTCCTCAAACAAATATAAAAAAACAAACTAAGCTCAATATTAGCAGACAGAAAGTAATAATAGTGATCAAAATACATAAGATATAGAATAGGAAAATAATAACAAATTATCAAAATAAATTTGATTTTTTTAAAGGGTAAAGAAAATTCAAAAAACTTTAATAAGCCTAATCAAGAAAGAAAAACAACTCAAATCAATATATTTGCTAATGAAAAAAGAGACATTACAACATATACGATGTAAATATGAAGGATCGTAAAAGACTGGCATGATGAACTCAGTAAACAAATTGGACAATCTAGAAGAAATGGATAAGTTCCTAGAAATACAACCTACCAACTCTGAACAACAAATAAATATAATATCTGAAGACATCAATAATGAGTAAACAGATTAAATCCATAAACAACAATCTTCTAATATTGAAAAGCCAAGAACCACATGGTTTCACTGGTTATTTCTACCAACATTCAAAGAAGAATCAATGTCAACAATTATCAAATTCTTTCAAAAAATGGAAAAAGAAGAGAACACTCCAAACTTATTTCACAAGGCCAGGATTTTCTTAGTCATTATTCTGAGTAAAACAATACACATATGTAACTTATCACAGTGTACTGGTATACAGATTTTATTACTTCAAGTGGCACATGGAAGCCTTAGTTCCAGTTAAATTTAGCTTTCTCACTCTTAAATATCATTGTTTTGTGAATCAGATAGTTTTATACTTTTTGTTTCAATCATCAAATATGATTAAAAACAAATTAAATCAAATGAATATACCCAATTTTTCCTTTCTTTTTTCTTCCTTCTTATTGCTCCAATATATCTTCTTTTATTTACTTCCATTTTAAAGAATTTACTTCAGTATTCTTTAATAGTAGGTCTGATTGTGACAATTTTCTTTTCATCTGAATATATTTTTAGTTTCTCTTTTTCCCAGAAGTGTAGTGTTTTTCAGTTGACAGTTGTTTACTTTCAATACTAGAAAAATAGCCCACTTTTATCTTGCTTCCAGGGTTTTAGATGAGAAATATATTGTCATTTGAATTAGAGTTTTCCTATAAGTAAAAGGTCAGTACTGTCTGGTGGCTTTCGAAATTTTATTTTGTCTTTAATTATCCTAATTTTAATTATGATTTGTCTTTATATGAAATTATTTGTATTTACTCATGTGAGTTTTGTTTAGCTTTTTAGTCTTATAGATTCATATATTTCATTAAATTTGGGAAGTTTACTGTCATTATTTCCTCAAATACTCTTTAAACATTTTTCACTTTCTTATATCAGTTGGGGACTCTGACAATATGAAAAAAGAGAAGGGAGACTCCAGGATATGGAGACAAAACATGCTTCCTGGAATAGGTGTGTACTGTGGCAAATTCCTCCTTTCAGTGCTCTTTCTCTTCTCAGTACCTCTATGTGGCTCAAAACATTCCTTGCCTCATGGAGAGAAATAATACTTTCCAGACCAGAGACTTGTTTAGGCTGGATCTCTCTGCCAATGACACTCAGTCACCCATGCATGTGGTGTTTCTAAGTCAGGTAAGGGATAATCCAGCCTGCAGGAATAAACATAATTCTTATCCCAGATACGTGTTTGTCAGGAAGCTTTAGCTGAGTGTCTCTAGTTTAGGAGAAGTTTTCTTTAACACATGGGGACAAAGAATCCATCTAGGTCTGGGGCCTATAATTGAGATTTTTCCTTTCCTTAACCACCTGGCCTCCTTGTGTCTCTAGACAGAAGAATAAAGTCTCAGGACTGGTACAATTAATGACATTTTTTGAATTGTGTAATGGCAGGATCCCTCTTGACAGTTCTTCCAAGGTCAACTGTCTGGCCAATGTCCATAGACAGCAGAGAGTGTGATCTCATATCTGGAAGAAAAATAAAATGGCTCTTTTGGCCACTTATTTTCATTTGACTAGTGATTAGTTCCTCTTGGCAATATTCCTGGGTTTGCCTCATGTTGGCAACTCATTATATTCTGAATAAGAATGAAAATACCTGAGTTCATTGCTGTGTTCTATTGCAATATTGGCTATCAGAAGTTTCAGGGCCTAGAATACTTTCTGCTCTTTTGGTCAGTAATTGTAAGACATGTTGCTGCTATGCTATTTCTTTAGTCCTTTTGCCCTTAGGCATTCTACCTTTCTCTTTCCACCTTTCAGGGTTATCCTCTGGTTGACTCTTGTGATTTTTATAAAAACTAGTGAAAGGACAAGGGAGAGATAAATTTATTCCCTGTTGTGAGGTCAGAAGTATCACCTGTTTTATTTGACAGACCTCATCTTTTTTAAGAATTTTCTTACTATCTGAGAACCGCAAATTATTTTATGCTTATCTTACATTTTCCCTGCCCCAAATCTCGATCTACAACTAATTTTCTTAGTCCCTCTGAATCCTATTAATGGAAAATAGTGTTCAGAAGCCAAGACCTGGGTTCAAGGTGTACACATTGTTACTAGAATTTTATTTTCTGCATTTATTTTTTTTATAATCTATTTACATATTATAATAGTTACATCAGTTATTTTCTACCTCAGTTTCTTTAGTGTGATTGTGTTATTTATTAATAATAAGAGTGATTTGTTATTGTTTGAATTCCTTTTGAGTCCTTCCTTTCAAACATGGTTGATTTTAATTATTTGTTTATATGATAGTATATTAAGTGTATTTGAAACATTAATATGGTTCTAACCTCTACATAATCTAAAACATGTCATTTCTTCTAATCTATTCCTCAGAGTACTAATTCCTCCTTTTTTTGCCACTTCTTTTCCACCTGCTCTGTGTAGGTAACTAATCTATTGAATTTATATTATGTATATCATTCTTGTATATCTTTTACAAAAATGTTCATTTTTTTATAGCACATAATTCTTAAATCAAGAGTAAGGAACCTTTCTGAGTTTGAGGGGTTTTTTTTTAAATTTTCACTTTCTATTCTTGGAAATTATTTCATATCAGTTAATATATATTTTAGTTATAGTAAGAAAGTATATACCTACATAAAACTTAAAAGATAGCTCACCCATATTTTTCTTTAGTATATATTTGTTTTCTTTTTTTACATTTAGATTTCTATTACATTTGGAATTTATTCTTGTATTTACTGTATGATATGAACCCACTTGTCTCTATAGTATTTATTGAAAAGTCTACCTTCAGTAATTTAAGATGTGGTGGCTCACTTTGAAGTACTAATAACTTGTGACTTGAGATCCAATAAAATATATTATGGAAAAATAGGGCAAAGCACACATACAGTACTTTAAACTAACCACCACAAGAGAAAGTAGAGAGTAAAAGTTATCTCAGAAATTATGGTGCTATTAAGTCTATATTTGAGGTTAGAGAATGGATACAAGAGGATTTAGTTTGATGAGGTAGCATAGGCAACAAATAAAAGGAAATAGGTCTGGCAGTAAGTTTTTTAAGAGTAGTATTTAAAATCCTGTTTGAAAATAAGACAGTGTCAATGAGCATGTTTTCCACATAATGTAGACATTATTGTTGTGAGCTCTTTGATGTCGAGGGCATAGAGACTACAAAAGGTACGATATAAATTTGCTTTATAAACTCTTTGTTTAGGGTTTTGTTTAATGAAATTCCATTTCATTGCAGTTTGTGATCATAATAATCATGTAGCTAATATTCTGTATTCCAAGTACTTCACTGTTTTTAATATTAGCAATCATATACTAGATCTGAAGAACAAGGGACAAATAGGCAATACTCATATTTCAGTTAGTTATAACCTATTGCATAAATATTGAAGGTAAGTTGCCATTTGTACAAAAAATTATATTGGCATTAAATAGCAGCAATTAATTTTTTGATGAATGCATCATCTTGAAAATGGTAGAAAGCACTAAAGGGAATTAATTATACATCAAGTTGACAATGCAATGTAGAATTGTACGCCTGAAACTTATGTAATCCTTGCTAACTGATGTCACCCCAATAAGTCTAATAATAAAAATGAATTAACAAAAATAAAGGGAATAAATGGAACAAATGAAGATACATACCCAATAAGCAGTCAAAATTATACAACAATATTAGTGTTTGCAAAATTTTAGGGTAAAATTGTTTTTTTCTTGACTACAGTTACAGTTATGTTGCAACATATATATTAACTCTGTATTTCTTGGATAGTGTGTTGTAGTATACAATAAAATATTCTCCACTCTGATACGACATTTGATTATTAAAATACACTTGGAAAATAGTCTTCCTCCTTAAATTATTTAATT
Organism: Lyroderma lyra; assembly: GCA_004026885.1. NCBI lineage: Eukaryota > Metazoa > Chordata > Mammalia > Chiroptera > Megadermatidae > Lyroderma > Lyroderma lyra. The sequence continues at coordinate 48,518 of PVJL010007831.1, read as the reverse complement.
TTTTAAATTTATTTTTATTAGACTTATTGGGGTGACATCTGTTAGCAAGGATTACATAGGTTTCAGGCATACAATTCTACAGTGCAATGTCAACTTGTTGTATAATAAGTTCACCACCAAATGTCACTTCTCTTTCCATCACCTTATATTTACCTTCTCCACCCAACTCTCCCACCCTCTCCCCTTTCTTCCCTCTCTAATCCACTCATCCTGAAATAAACATTAAACTATTGATGACGTCCATGGGTTATTTGTTTGTTTGTTCATTTATTTTTTCATTGTTGCTTTTGGTTTCATATTCTGCATTTGATTGAAGTCATAAAGTTGTTCTTTCTTTCTCTCTGGCTTATTTCACTAAGCATGATGATCTCCAGGTCCAACAATTTTGTTGCAGATGGCAATATTTCTTCTTTTATTATAGCTGAGTAATATTTCATTGTGTGTATGTGCCACAGATTCTTTATCCAGTCATCTGTCACAGGGCATTTTGATTGTTTCCATCTCTTGGCCACTGTGAACAGCTCTGCAATGAACATTGGGCTACAAAAGTCTTTGTGGACAAAGGTTTTCAATACCTTGGGTAGATTCCCAGAAAGGGGGGTTGCTGGGTCATATGATAACTCCATTCCCAATTTTCTGATGAATCTCCACACCATGTTCCACAGTGGCTGTACCAATTTGGATTCCCACCAGCAGTGTGCAAGAGTTCCTTTTTCTCCACATCCTCTCCAGCACTTGTTATTCCTTGTCTTGTTGATAATAGCCATTCTAACAGGTCTGAGGTGCTATCTCATTGTGCTTTGGATTTGCATTTCATTGATAGCTAATGAGAATGAGCATTTTTTCATATGTCTGCTGGCCATTTGTATTTCTTCATGGGAGAAGTGTCTGTTTAGTTCTGCCCACTTTTTAATTGGGTTTTTTTTTTTGAGTGTTAAGTCTTATTAGTTCTTTATCCATTTTAGATACTAGACCCTTATTTGATGCATTATTTGCAAATATTTTCTCCCATTCAGTTGGCTGTCTTTTTGCTTTGTTGATGGTTTCTTTTGCTGTGCAGAAGCTTTGAATTTTGATATAGTCCCATTCATTTATTTTTGCTTTTACTTCCCTTGCCTTTGAGGTCAGGTTCATGAAATCCTCCTTGAGTCCTAGATCTATAAGTTTAGTACCGATGTTTTCTTCTATACAGTTTATTTTTGCAGGTCTGATATGAAGGTCTTTAATCCATTTTGAGTTAATTTTTGTATATGGAGAGCGTTCACCGCTCAGGTTCATTCTTCTGCATATGTTTTTCCAGTTTTTCCAGCACCACCTATTGAAGAGGCTGTTGTTTCCCCATTGTATGTTTTTCACTCCTTTATCAAAAATTATTTGTTTATAACTTTGTGAATTTATTTCTCAGTTTTCGGTTCTGTTCCATTGGTCTATGTTTCTGTTTCTCTGTCAACACCAAGCTGTTTTGACTCTTGATGCTTTTTTGTATAAATTGAAGTCAGGGAGTGTAATGCCACCAAACTTATTTTTTTAATATAGTGTTGCTTGGGCAATTGGAGATCTTTTATGGTTCCATATAAATCTGATCATCCTTTTATCTATTTTGCAAAAGTATGATGGTGGGATTTTGGTGGGTATTGCATTAAATCTGTAGATTGCTTTGGGCAGAATGGTCATTTTTAACAATGTTAAGTCTTCCTATCCATAAACAAGGGATATTTTTCCATCTCTTAATGTCTGTTTCAATTGCTTTCAAAAGTTTATTATAGTTTTCCATTTTTAAGACTGTCACGTTCTTTGTTAAGTTAATTCACAGGTATTTCATTCTTTCTGTTGAGATAGCAAAAAAGAATTGACACCCTCATTTCTTTTTCTGAGGTTTCATTGTTTGTATTTAAGAGTGCTGTTGATTTTTGTACATTGATTTTTGTATCCTGCAAATTTACTGTATTAATTTATTGTTTCTAATAGATTCCTGTTGGAATCTTTGGAATTTTTTATATAAAGGATCATGTGATCAACAAATAGTGACAAATTGTACCTCTTCTTTTCCAATTTGGATACCATTTATTCTTTTCTCTTACCTTATTGGTTTGGCTAGAACTTCCAGTTCTATAATAAATACCAGTGGTGACAGGGGGCATCCTTGTCTCATTCCTGATTTTAGGGGAATAGACTTCAGCTTTTCCACTTTCAGTATGATGTTAGCTGAGGGTTTTTCACATATGGCCTTTATTATGTTCAGACACTTTCCTTCTATACCTATTTTATTTAGTGTTTTGATCATAAATGAATGTTGTATCTTGTTGAAAGCTTTTTCTGTATCAAATGAAATGACCATATGGACTTTATCTTTGATTTTGTTTATGTAGTTTATCACATTGATTGATTTTCATATGTTGAACCATACCTGTGCTCCAAGGACAAATTCTACTTGATCATGATGTATGATCTTTCTGATGTATTGTTGTATTCTATTTGCTAATATTTTGTTTAGGATTTTTTGCATCTGTGATCATCAGAAATACTGGCCTGTAGTTTTTTTTTTTGTGTGTGTGTGTTGTCTTTTTCAGGCTTTGATATTAGGGTAATGTTGGATTCATTGAAGGAGTTAGGAAATATTGCTTCCTCTTCAATTTTTTGGAAGAGCCTGAGGAGGATAGCTGTTAATTCTTTTTTGAATGCTCGGTAGAACTCATTGGTGAAGCCATCTGGTCTAGGACTTTTGCCTTTACGGAGATTATGAATAGTCATTTCGATCTCTTTGCTATTGATTGGTCTATTTAGATTATCCAGTTGTTCTTGGTTCAGTCTAGGTAGGCTATACATTTCTAGAAACTTGTCCATTTCTTCTAGGTTGTTAAATTTCGTGGTGCAAAGTCCTTCATAATGTTTTCTTATAATCCTTTGTATTTCAGTGATATCAGTGGTAATTTCTCCCCTTTCTTTTCTAATTTTGGATATTTGTGTCCTTTCCTTTCGTCCTTTGATTATTCTAGCCAGGGGATTGTCAATTTTGTGACTTTCTCAAAGAACCAGCACTTTGTAATATTAACTTTTTCTATTGTCCTTCTTTTCTCTAATTGGTTTAGCTCTGCTTTAATTTTTGTTATTTCTTTCCTTCTACTGACTTGGGTTATGTCTGCTCTTCTTTTTCTAGTTATTTAAGATGGAATGTTAAGGTGTTTACTTGTGATTTTTCTTGTTCCTTAAGATAGGCCTGTATTTATATAAATTTCCCTCTTATTACAGCTTTCGCTGTGTTCCAATAATTCTAATATGTTGTATTTTCACTGTCATTAGTTTCTATATAAATGTTAATCTCATCTTCTATTTGTTCTTTTTATCCCGTCCCTTTTTAGTAAGTTGTTGTTTAATCTCCGTGCATATGTGGTTTTTTCTGCTTTCCATGATCATTTTAATGGTTTTGCTTTTTAGTTGTTGTTGTTTTCTGTTGTTGTTGTTTGTTGTTGTTGTTGTTGTTGTTGTTGTTGTGTATGTGGGTAGTTCCCTGGCCAGGAATCGAACACAGGCCACAGCATTGACAGCGCCAACATCGAAGCCTTAAGCCACTACATGACCAGGGGACTCCCTGCTTTCCTTTTACAGTTGATCTCCAATTTCAAAACTTTATGGTCTGAGAATACACTTGGTATTATTTTGACCTTCTTGAATTTGCTGAGGCTACTTTTATGTCCCAGGACGTGGTCTATTTTTGAGAATGTTCCTTGTGCACTAGAAAGGTAGGTATTGTCTCTTCTTGTTCGATGAAGTGTCCTATAAATGTCAATTATATCCAATCGCTATAATGTGTCACTTAGAATTTATATTTCTTCATTTGTTTTCTGTTTAGATGATCTGTCCATGGCTGTTAGTGGGGTGTTTAAGTCTCTTACAGTGACTGTGTTTTCATCAGTTTCTTCTTTCAAATCTGTTACTAGTTTCCTTGTATATTTTGGTGCTTCCTGGTTGGGAGCATATATCTTAATTAGTGACAAATTTTCCTGTTGTTGTATTGTATCTTTTATCATTATATAATGTCCATTTTTGTCTTTTACTGTCTTTTTTAACCTGAAATTTATTTAATCAGAAATCCATATGCTAACTCCTGCTTTTCTCTAGTTATCATTTGCTTGGAGTACTGTTTCTCATCCTTTCACTCTGAGTCTGCGTTTGTCCTTATGGCTGAGGTGTATCTCTTGGAGACAGCATATAGATGGGTTTTGTTTTTTAATCCAGTCTGCTACTCTGCATCTTTTTATTGGTGAGTTCAGTCCATTAACATTTAGAGTGATGATTGATATGTGAGGATTTCCTCTGGCTATTACTTTTTTCTTTGTTTCTGTGTTATTTTTGTTTCTTTCTTCTTGCCCCAAATTTACTCCATTTTTACTAATATTTAGTTTCAGGTCGAAGAGACTGCTACAGTATTTCTTGAAGGACCAGCCTTGTACTGGAAAACTCCCTCAGCTTCTGTATGTCTGAGAAGGTCTTCATATCTGAAAGATAATTTTTCTGGAAAATTTATTCTTGGCTACAATTTTCTCTCTTTTAAAGTTTTGAATATTGGATTCCACTCCCTCCTGGCGTGTAGAGTTTCTGCTGAGAAATCTGATGCCAACCTGATGGGTTTTACTCTAAAGGCTATAGTTCTTTTTTCCATGGATGCCATGAGAATTGTCTCTTTGTCTTTAGTTTTGGACATCTTTAGTAGATTTGCTAGGGTCCAAGTATCTATGGTATCTGTATTCTTCTTGAACTTGGGGTTCTAGATGTTTCCATAGGTTTAGAAAGTTCTCATCTACTATTTGTTTGAATATGCTCTATGTAGAATCCTATTATCCCGATGTTGTTTTGTCTCAAGATTCAGATAATTCTTGCAGAGTTCTTTCAATCCTTTTCGTTCTGTATTCCCTTTTTTCCTCTTTCTGAGCTGTTTCCATGTTCTGATATTGCTAATTTTTTCCTCCATCTGATTGGCCCTGTTTCCTATGGCAGTTATTTCATTTCTCACTTCTTTTATTGTGTTATTTATCTCTCATATTTCCATGTTGGTATCCCATATGTTTTGAGGTTTTTTGTTAAATTGTTCCTTTCATTTATGGATTTCCTTTTTTATGTCATTCAACTCACCTATAGTTTTCTGCCAGTATGTTTTCATTTCTCTCAGAGCCTTTAGAATGGCTATTTTAAATTATCTGTCACTTGGTTCAGAAACTTTTAGGTCTAAGAAGCTGTCTTCTGGATAAATTTCATGTTCCTTCTGAGCAGTTTTATTTTTTAAGGAATTCATCCTGTCTACTGGGTTCTTCCTCTTTGATATGAGGGTGTTATGTTCAGCAGAGCCCAGGAGTCCTAATTAGTACTTTTCTGTTGTCTTGCTGTAGGGTAGACACTAGGTGGCTCTGGGGAACAAACTTTGGGAGAGAGGGGTGTTGTTTAGTTCTTATTTCTCGTCTCCTGCCGCATTTGGAGGTGGTGCATATCTATCTGGGGTCTTTTGCTTCCTGCAGTTAGTTAGTTGGTTGAGGAGGCTGTAAAATTGGGGAGAGGCCAACAAAAGTGCACTGAGGCATTTCCACCTCCTGCCCTATGCTAGAAAAGCTGGGTGATGTAGGCCTAGGCTGCTCTTGCTGGCTGGGGTGAATGCTATGATATCCTGCTTTCTTCCCAGATCTGTTGCAGCAACCAGCTGTTGGGGCAGAGTCTGCAGGCTCACATTGCTTGTAAGGCCCAGGGGTGTGCATGCAGGCTCGCACACCACAAGTCCAAAGCTGTGGGCCTGACATCAGGCAGTATGAAGGCAGCCAGCTTGCCTCCACAGTGGGCCGTAAACAGTAACGACAGCCCTGAGTAGGAGCCATGCGTGCTTGTGCTGTGGGTCACAAGGGTGCCAGGAGCCAAGGTGCTGTCTCTGAGGACCCACCTCGGCCTGCAGGTGTTCAAAGTCCTTGCTCAGCCTTCTTGTTACTAAAAATTTTCAAAGGGTGGCTCCCAAGCTCTGTCCTCAACATGCTGATCTAAGGCCTGGCTCCCCCATGTTCTCCCACTATTCTGCCACTTTGCTGGCTTTTACTCTCATCCCCTCTTGGCCTCCCCACTCCTGTGCACTGTGTTGCTCCCAGATAGTCAGCAGCAATCAGGTCCTGTCACAATCCATCTCTGTTCTTTTCTACTTGCCCCCTTCTCTCCAAACTTCAGGTGTTTTCTAGCGATATGTAGATTTCTCAGCTGCCATTCTGTCACTTAGGGTCCTCTTTCTTGGCTCCTGGACTTCACTTCAATTGTGTTTTCTGGAAGAGGCTTTAGGAACCTCCTCTCCAGTTGTCATTTGGCCCTCCCTCCTCATTAAAGTTTTAACTGGAGAAAGCTATGCTCATTTTCAACAAATTTGTAAAGAAAACATTCAAAGCATTTGTTTATTCCACTAAGATTTAGAACATAATTTAAACTAAAACAGTTACAATATTATAGAAATAATTTGGTTGTATTGGTATTGTTTTGACAAATAATAAATATTAAATTTCTCAAGTGTTTAAATGTGAATATATATTAACCACAAAATCTACACATTTTGTATATTAATTGTGTACATTTTAATGTACTTTTAAGTATACAGGGTTAGTTCAAAAAAGAAAATTATTTTACTTTTTGCTGGATATTTATTGGGAAAATATAATAAGATTTCATTAAAACATTATAATTTCTTATTTTTTTGTATGCTATATTTTCCTAATGGTAAGAATGCATTTGCAAAAATATGTTAAGCTACACTAAAAGTGTAATTATAGTTTTATTCTGAGAAGTCCACATATAATAATCTGTCTTGAAAGAGGGTTTGCTCATCAGTTCAGGAGAAAATGTAGTCCCAAATGAGTCATAATTAAACCAATGTGTAATAGAAAGTGGGCTGTTGGTTACAAAACCACTTAAGTGGCTGTCTCCTATTATTATGGATTTCAGTATTTTATTTATACATCTCCATAACAGCTAGTGCACATAACACAATACTAGGTACCAAGCAGATATTCATTAAGTACTTACTGATTTATTATGAAATAAATCTACATTAAACTGCTCATGAAATTGTTATATAAATATGGAAATGGTTAAAAGCATTTTGTAAAAGATGTAAAGTCAATTTAATAAAAAATTACCATTACAGTAATAATACTCCTAGTAGAATGTTACAAAGAGTTATTCTTTATTTATTCTCTATATATAATTTGATTATTTAATATTTTTGATATATTAAGTCATTCATAATTGGAAAGAACCAGTGACTCACACTACAGAATGTGAAACCATGATCATAATTGCTTCATTATTGATCTTAGTGGACCTCTTCTGTTTGTTTGATTTAACCATAAGTTATTGTTAATGTTGCCTACATTGTGTTTAGAAGGGTAATATTATATAGTGCTTCAGTGATGTTTTAATGAAATCTAATGACTCCACTTCAGGGAAAGTTACTTAATGTTATATGTAATCATGGTTCATTACAAATTTAGACGTGTACATTTTTCAGCCATTCTGAAGTCTATATATCCTCTGGATGTCAGGGTGTTTAACAAATTGGTGTGCCAGGCTGTTTATAAATAAATATACATGATCAAAATTTTTAAATTAGTATTCACATTTACAAATAAACCAGAGAGCCCTGTCCAACTGACCTGGCTCAGTGTGTGACACCTGCCCCTGGATGGGCACCTATTTCTTATTCAGTCATTAGGGGCAGGTTGCAGAAGGGGAGTCTTGAGAAGCAGAGGGAAGTCCTGGCAGGCTTGGGTGTGCAAAAGGGCTTCTCTCAGTAGTGTCATTGCCACCTCAGTGAGAGATCCATGAAGCTGCCGCATCCTGCCTTCAGAAAAATGGACCTCTGCTTATGAGGCAGGTGACTTGTTCTTTTTCATCTGAGGGACAATGCTGGTGCTAATTCTGCTGAAGATTGCAGTACACAGCAAAAGTTTGATTTGGTGGGATCTTTAAGAAGTATTCCTTTCGTACTTCTCAAAAGCCTCACTAGTAAACCAACAAGGAATGCCTCACATGTACCTTTCAAGCATACAAATAAATTCTCCAAAAGCACTGTGAAACCACCTACATCTCTAGTGTTCTCAGTGAAAGTCACCACCTCATAACCCACAGAGAAATCATCAATAACTCCAGTTTCCTTAGTTTGAAAATATTTGACAGTAATCATCTTGGAACCTATAGCAACATTTAAAATGACAACATCAGTGGTCTCAAGAAATATGACATCCACCACCTTAAAGTCTATACCCAGAACAACAAGCATTTTACAAAAAACACCCCAACATCCATGATAACCACAACCCACAATAATTTGGTGAAATCTGTGTTTTTGTCAATAACAATTACAACAATTATATATTCTAAATAAAATAGATGATCAAAATATGATATTGTAAGCTTTGTTGGTAGTATTACATCAACATTGGAAAATTTCTCTGTTCATTATATTTGATGCAAAAAGTACTATTAAAGAAGAGGCATTCATCTCCCACAAAGAAATATAAATGGCCAGCAGACATATGAAAAAAGTGTTCATCCTCACTAGCTATCAGGGAAATGCAAATCAAAACCACAATGAGATACCACCTCACACCTGTTAGAATGACTATTAAAGCAAGTGCTGGAGAGATGTGGAGAAAAAGGAACTCTGGTACACTGCTGGTGGGAATGCAAACTGGTACAACCACTGTGGAAGGCAGTGTGGAGGTTCCTCAGAAAATTGGGAATGGAGCTACCATTTGACCCAGCAATCCCCCTTCTGGGGATCTACCCAAAAGACTTGAAAACCTTTGTCCGCAAAGACTTATGTACCCCAATGTTCATAGCAGCGCTGTTCACAGTGGCCAAAACATGGAAACAACCAAAGGTACCTGCGACAGATGACTGGATAAAGAAGCTGTGGTACATATACACAATGGAATATTATTCAGGTATAAGAAAAGATGAAATATTTCCATTTGCAACAAAATGATGGACCTGGAGATCATCATGCTTAGTGAAATAATCCATACAGAAAAAATAAAGAACTGTATGACTTCACTCATATGCGGAATATAAAACTGAAAGCAAAGAAAAAAGGAATGAAGAAACAAATAACCCATGGACACAATCAATAGTTTAATGTTTGTTTGGGGACTGGTGGAATGGGGAGGGGAGAAAGGGGAGGGGTGGGGGGGAAACTGAATATAGGGAATGGAAAGAGAGGTCACATTGAGTGGTGAACTTATTATGCACTGTAGAATTGTATGCCTGAAACCTATGTAATCCTTGCTAACAGATGTCACCCCAATAAGTCTAACAATAAAAATGAATTTAAAAAAATAAAAAAATAAAATAAAAAAAAGAAGAGGCATTCAGTATAGAACCATCAATTAACATGGTGACATTATTAAATCAAATACAAAGATCAATGGATAAAAGACTGATGCAAACCTATTACTTAGCTTAATACAGTATTCTTTTTTTGAAAAGAGTATAAACAGGCTGTGAATATAATGTATAATAATGTTTGGTTTGGGTTTTTAATGAAAATTTGGAATGTACAGTTAATGCATTTGTTACATTTACCTTTAGAAAATTTATAAGACAAACATTTTCAATCTTATTTGGGGCATTGGTCACATTTAACCAGTAATTGGAAGATATCATGACTGAAGAGCATGGTCCCATATTGGCATACAAATAAGGAACTTGTCATGGCACTCAAGATGTTGACTCTCTTATTTGCTCACACAAATAATTTTGGTGAAATTCAGGGTTGTATATATCCTAATTACTTCTACCACATGACAAAATTTTATGAGTAAACCAGGTCTTAAGCATAATTTTAGTTTGTGTCTCTTTATAAAGTATCAATATTTTAATGTTTTAAACCTGGTAGTTGGTTTAGATTTAAAAAAATGCACCCTTCTCTAAAAAGAGATCAAATAAAAGAAAAAAAACAATACCTGAGTTTAGCCCATTTACAGAGACATTAGAGAGTCTATATTTTTATTAAAATTTATTTTGATCTTTCAATGGCAGTTGATATAAGTATCTTTTTTCCTTTGTGTAATTTCAGCAATTTTTAATGTTTGACATGATAACACTTTGAAGACTTAGTCCTTAATATTAAATAAAAATTATATTTGCTATTGTGAGAATATAATCACTACTGGGAAATTATTTGTTGTTTATTAAGATATGCATTATATATTTAGTGGCTATTTTGGAGACGTAAGGCAGTTTTCAAAATCAAGAAATGTTTTGTAAACACACCTAACTTAAAATAAATGCCCCTTATCTAATTCCCCAAATAACATTAGAACTCTATACAGAGTACTATTGACACTGACATAAGTAACTCCATCTTGAAAACCAGAGTGACTCCATAGTTAGAACATGTGCAATTGAAATGTGTCTGGATCCAGTGATAAATAAGGGTTTTTACATGTGTGTACACTGCTAAGTAGACACTACACCCATAATCTGTAACTCATAAGGTCTTCAAGATGATAAAGCCCATGGACTTTAGACTAGTGGTGGAACACTCTAACTTGCTGAGACCTCCTGTTGTTGGGGACACAACCAAGGCATCTGCTGCCAGTGGCTTTGCTCAATCAGAAACTCACCAGCTACAGTCCTGGACCAGCCCAAAACTGACATTTTTTATTGGAGTGGTTCATTGCCTCTGTACTGTGTGTGTGTGAATTTAATGTGTGAGTAAAGCATTCAGAAATATATTAATGTTATTTGTCTTGCTTCTGCTGCAAGTCATGCGAGTCCCTTAAGACCCAAAGGAATACCAGGCCTGATGGGCTCTGTCTGGCTGAGTGGAGATTTGATTTTCTTTTGGGAGTGTTCTCCTGCTGGTTTCAGTTCAGCTGACTTGCAGAATAAGATTGGATCGTGTCCCCTTTCTTGGTGGTCTCAACACTCTGTATAGTCAGAAATGTATGAGGTTGGACATTTGATTTTACAAACCCATCCTAGATAACTGCTGCATACCTCATTGCTGAAAATTACTACAGTCACCTTCAAAGTACACCCCTTGGAAAATGATGAATCAATGCAAGCACCTAGTCCATCCTTTAAAGCAGTTTTGGAACTCTTTATCTGGAATGGCCTTCAGAGCTGTCATTGTCCCAAGAATCTAACAGTTAAGTTTGCAAAATTGCCACCATGCTTTTATGATGGCAGCACTGTACAAACAACTTTGTCATGACATCTGACTGAATTATTTGTATAGTGCTGACAATGTAAGCACACAATGGCAAGTTCATGAATTTAATTGTGCAAGGAGTGTACTTCAAAGGTGACCATAGTCAGCTATAAGGTATGTAATACTTTTTCTAGGATGAGCTCATTAAATTATTGTCTGTCCTTGTATAAGAATCATTTCAACGCCTTATGCATTATGGCAAATTGACGTAATGAATATATATGATAAAAATTATCCAAAAAATAGATATGAAAGAAAGCATGTGACACATGCAGAAATGAAAAAAATATTATAAAATATGTTTACATTAGTTTGAAAAAAGATGGGCACTGATAGTTAAATTTTATGTTTCTAAATTATTCCTAACTTGTCTTTCAATTATTGTAAAATATCCTTAAGATACATTTTACAGAAGTAAGGCCCTTTTAAATGGAACTTGTTTTGTTCTCTGCACTTCTAGTATTTTAGTACTTCAAATCAATCAAAATTTACAGTAAGACCTGAAATTATTTTGAGTACTCGTTACTTTAGCATTTTGAAAATTAAAAGTAGCTTTTTAATTATTAAATATCATTATATGAGGATGTCATCAAGATTATGGCATGGAAGTAGATTCTTGAAAACTCTTTTGTAAACTACCACAAACTGAAAAACTATAGTTCAACAAAGGAATCCCTAAGCAACACATAGCCTCAGCTCCAAGACTCACTCATCACAAGGAAACACCTAAAGGTGGAAAAAAAAGAAGGTGAGCAGGGGAGAAGAAAAAAAAATTTGAAAAGGGGACATGGGACACAGTCTGAAGCCTAGCAGAGAGAAAGAGTGAGATCGTGGACTGAGAAAGTGAGCCCTAAGCCAAGCGTGATCCTACAAGAAAGAAAGACTGGAACATGGTGGACACAAAACATGGGTCCAACACTCAGTGTGGTCTTGGGAGTAAAAGTCTGAGATAGCAGTGGGTTTAGAGAGCAGGCTCGGTGCTCAGGTCTTGAAAGAAATTAAGTCTGGAAGAAAAGGGGCAAAGAATGTTGGTCCGAAACTCAGAGTGGTTCTGAAAGAAAAAGACTGAGACAGTGACAGGTGCAAAACACTAACCCAGTACTCTGGATGGTCCCAAGAGAAGAAAAATCAGAGAAGAAACAGTCACAAACTGTGGACCCAGAACTCAGTGGGGTCCTGGGAGAGAAAATAACTGAGGTGGCAGCAAGTGCCTTCACTGGCACTGTACATTTCTAACTGAAAAACTAGTATATAATATGTCTAAACTCATCACCCAGGACAGAGACCTTGAGGAACACAGAAGACATAAGCCTGCTTTTCTCTCACTGCTGGGCAGAACCAAAAACCCAGAGTCTTGCCATGTCCTCCCATTCTTTCAGTATTCACCTCTCTTACCTCCACCCAGTGTTTACAGAGTAGAAGCTGTATGGGGGAAGTAAGCTGCAAACTGGAAATCATCATTATTTAGCACCACAAACAAACCTGTATCTTACCCAACATACCCAGTCCTTACCCTTCCTGGCTGAAACCAGCAAGTGGATCAAGAAAAGCTGAGACACACAGGAAGAGCAGCTTCTACTTGCAAAACCAACACAAGGGTTTCAGAAACACAGAAGCCCATTGCATACCACATCCTCCCATGGCAGTGGTGCACTGAAACCAAGGCGAGTGGGTCAAAGAGGAGAAGTACACTTCCCAGGAAATCTCCCATCATAAGAAAATTGATAAACCCAAAGAAAATACATTGCTTTATCCCATGAGAGAAAATAAAACACTCAAGTGACACCTACAGGGAACCTAAAAAACTACATCTTTTTATCTATCTGTGCCAGTCCACTCTTGCACATCAATGCCCAGAAAAAGGAACACACTAACAGCTATGAATATCCAAGGGAAAAATGCTGCTCACAAATAGAATGAAAAATTCCAGAAAAGAAACTTTAAAATATGAAAATTTATTATTTAAATGACAAAGCATTTAGAATTGTAATTCTGAAATAAACTCAATAAAATATAAGAAAACTCTGATAGGCAGTCTAATAAACACAGTAATGAAATCCATGAACAAATAAAGCATTTCAACAAAGAGATGTAAATTTTAAAGAAGAACCAAATAGAAGTTCTGGAGATGAAGGACTCAGTAAAAGTGATGAATAATGAAATAGCTACCTTAGGAAGCACAGTTAACCATATGGAGGAAATAATTAGTGATATTGAAGATGTAAATATGGAAATGACATTGATGGAAGAAGAGGGAGACTTAAGAGTTAAAAAAATGTAATACTCCAAGAACTACCTGACTTCATCAGAAAACAAAATAACAAGAAAAGTGTCTTTACCAGAAGGAGAAGAGAGCAAGAAGGGCACAGAGATTCTATTCAAACATATGGTTGATCAGAACTTCACAATCTGTGGAAAGAACTGGAACCTTGAATCCAAGAATTTGCCTACCTACAAAACCCTAAAAGATCTTCTCCAAAGCACATTATTTGAAGCTATCAAAGATCAAGGACAAAGTAAGAAGTATAAAGGCAACTGGGAAAAATTAAGGTAGTGATCTATAAAGAAAATCTTATTGGATTATAATTAGAGTTCTCAAAAGAAAGCCTACAAATCAGGAGAGAATTGAATTAAATATTCAAACTATTAAAAGAGAAAAATTAACAATCAAGAATAATTTGTCCAGCAAAGTTGTTTTTCAGATGTGTATAAGGAATAAAGACCTTTCCAGATAAAGCTCAGGAAATTTTCAAGCACCAGAACTGTATTATAGGAAATGCTGCAGGAGACTATTCAACCTGAAACAAAAAGTCTAAATAAATAGGGATAAGTTGTGACAACAAATAGTTGAAAGGGGAAGAAGTATAGCTCTGAATTTCCAAAGGAAAATTATGACAAGATGAATGTTTAAGAAAAAAGACTACTGTTTATATGAACCTATACTTTAAATAAACTTAATAGTAACCACTTAAATTCAGAAGTAAGAAACCAAACATAAAAATGAAATCATAGAAAAAATCATAAATGAAATAACAGACAGAAACAAACTAGTAAAGAAACAATGCAGACACTGAGCTACCAGAAACCAAAAAGTAAAATGGCTATAGGAAATCCTTGTATATTATCATCCTAAACATAAATGGACTGAATTCACCAGTAAAAAGGCACAGAGTAACAGAATAACCCAACCATATGCTTCCTCCAAGAGACACACCTCAGCTACGAAAACAAATATAGACTCAAAGTAAAAAGGTGAAAAAAATAAACAAATGGATCCCAGAGATAATTGTGTGTAACCATACTTATACCTGAAGAAAAAGATTTTAGGATAACAAATGTAATAGGAGACAAAGATGGACATTTCAAAATGATAAAGCAGACAATATAACAATAAGACATGACACATTAATATATAAACCACTAATTAGAAAGCACAAAATTTTGCAAACAACTTCTAAAAAACTTAAAGGGGAAATTGATAAAAACACAATTATTGTAAATGACCTAATCACTCCATTGACAGCCTTGGACTGATTATCCAAACAGAAAATCAAGACGGAAATTACACTTGAAGTGATACATTACAGAAAATAGACATAATTTATGTCAATGGACACGTCATCCTACATCACAAGACTATATATTTTTTTTCTAGTACACATGGGGAACATTCTCAAGAATAAATCATATGATGGGACATAAAACTAGCTTTCACAAATTTAGGAAGATTGAAATGATACCAAGTCTTCAAACTCTTCTAAAAATCTGAAAAAGAAGCAATATTTACCAACTCATTTGACAAGACCAACAATACCCTAACACCCCGGTAAAGAAAACAGATGAAAAAACAAATATCTCTGATGAACATAGACACAAAAATTTTAAACAAAATACTACCAAATAAAATACAACAATACATTTAAAATATTATATATCACAATCAAGTGGAATTCACCCTGGAGGCACAAGGATGGTTCAAAATATCCAAATTGATCAATGTAATATACCACATGAACAAAATATAGGATAGAAAACATGATTATAATAAGTGATTCAGAAAGAGCATTTGACAAGTTACAACATCAATTTATGATCATAACACTTAAAAATTGGTATAGAAAAATGTACCTCAACACAATAAAAGCCATCTCTGATAAACCCTAAGCTAATACCATACTGAATAATGAAAAATTGAATTTTTTTCTAAAATCAGGAACAAGACAAGCATGTTTTCTGTCATCACTCTTCTTAAACATAGTACTGGAAGTTCTAGCCAGTGGAGTAAGGCAAAAGAAACAAATATAATGCATCCAAATTAGAAATAAAGAGGTTAACTTGTAACTTTTTGAAGATGACATGAATTTTTATATGGAAAATTCTAAAACTTTACCAAAAAACTATTAGAAACAATAAACAAATGCAGTAAAGTGGCAGGATACAAAATCAATGTACAAAATCTATAGCATATCTACTTCTGAAGTTTCACTTCAGAAGAAGGAATGGAAATAAAACAATAACTTCGGCAATTGCAGCAACAAGAATATAATACTTAAAGATAAACTTAGAAAAATATGTTTAAGGACTTATACACTGACAACTGTAAGGCTGTATTAAAAAATAAAGAAAACATAAAAATAGAAAGATATTTTGTGTTCATAAATTGAAAGAATCAACACTGTGTAAATGGCAAATTACCCAGTGCAATATACAGATTTAATTCAACTTTTATTAAATTCCCAAAGACATTCTTTTTAGAAATAGTAAAATTTATCAGATTGTATTGAACGACAAAAGACGCTGAATGACCATAGCAATTATTTGGAAACAGAACAAGGTTGAAGGCATCACAGTCTTCAATTTCAAATTATACTAAAAAGCAACAATAATAAAAACAGCATGATATTAGCAAAAGAGAAAACAACAGATCCACAGACAAATAGAACAAATTTGAAAACCCATAAATAAACTCACATATACATATGGAGAGATAATTTTTGAGAAAGAGGCAAAAACGTAAAATAAAAAAAGAAAGCCTCTTTATAAAAAATAATAACATATATATTTTTCTGTGAAAATTTGAAAACTCTTTGCAAAAGATTGAATGTAAAATATGATCTGTAACTATATATAAAAATAACTCAAAGTGGTCAAAGTCCTCCATATTAGACCCAAAACAATAAATTGCATAGAAGAAACATCCGTACTAAAGTTATGGACTTTGAATTCAGAAAGAATTTTTTAAATTTGACCTCAAAAGAAAGAGAAGTAAAAGCAACAAATTAATAGGACTGCATAAAACTAAAAAACTTCTGCAAAGAAATGATACTATCAATAAAATAAAGAGGCAACCAATTTAATAAAAAGAAATATTTGCAAACAACTCCAACAATAAGTAGTTCATATCCAAACTATATACATTATAGCAGTATTCATGGTGGCCAAGTCATGGAAACAACCTATGTGTTCTCTGATAGATGACTGGATAAAAACTTATGGTACATCTACATAATGGAATACTACTCAGATATAAGAAAAGATAAAATAGAGCCATTTATGACATCATGGATGAACCTTGAGATCATCATTCTAAGCGAAATAAGTCAGAGAGAAAGAAATCAAGAACCATATGACTTCACTCATATGAGGGATATAATACTGAAAGCAACAAGTAAACAAGACAAACAAACAAAAAAACTAACTCATAGACACAGACAACAGTTTAGTGTTTTCCAGAGGGATAGTAGGAAAGGGTGTTGGAATGAGGAGGGGAAGTTAAATATAATGTGATAGAATTAGAACTGACTATGGGATTTGAGCACATAATGAAACAAATAGATAATGCATTGTACAATTGTACACTTAAAACCTATATAATTTTACTAACCAATGTTATCCCAATTAATTAAAAAATATGTCATTATATTTAAAATATTCTGTGCTTTGGGTTTGAAATAATTTAGTTGTTTGTTTCTTTGTATATAAGTTGTATAACTTTTTAATTTCAAATAGCAATACTTCAATGCAGTCAGTTTTTTTGTTTTGATTATGTGCAAAAATTTGGAGAAACTGATGCAAGCCAATATTTATCTTTGGAGCCTGTTTTCTAAACATTAATTTAACTTCCTAGTACATTTAATTAAACAAATGTTCAATTTTGTTTTCATTCTTTGAGAATGTATTTACTTGAAAATAAGTACAATTTAGATGTATATCAAAATATTAGGCAGAATACACTCAATGATTTTAATATTTTTGGCTAATCCATAAAATAAATAATTTAAATAAACATAAATGAGAGTTGGCAGTATGTAACAGTAATAATTTTGTATTCTTCAGAAAAATATAGCAAATTATTCTTCCTTTTTAATTACAATTAGCAGCTTTTGGTATTTCATTGTTACTGAGATATATTTTAAGAATAAATATATTTTCTTAAATGAATAAATAAATAAATAAATAATGCCAGGAATATATATAGAGGCTTAAAAAAGCTGCTGAGGTAATATAATTAAAGTTAGGTTTATAATGCTAAAATTCAAAAATAGATGCTACATTATGCTAAAAGTTTAACTGAACTATATGCATGAGTTAAAAAATTTTCAGTACTCACTATGAGTTACTTACTTTTGTAGAATTAAATATGTGTTAAAAATTCTATAGTTTTGCAACTAAAGTGGTTGTTCCAATTTTATCTGATTGTAATTATAGTCTGAGCAAATTCGTGGAATCTCTCACAAAGTGTTCAAAGCTTAATAACTATTTATACATGTTAATTATATTTTTAAATTATGCTTTCATTTTATATGTAGAAACATTTTATGTTGTAAACCTTCTAACTCCTTGCCTAAGAATCAATCACTTTTTGTATAGAATACCATGATTAAAAAGATAAAGAAAATGGCATTATTGAGTCTTTAGTGTAAGATTTCAAACTATTTTTACAATAGATGTTTTATTAGAACCACATGTGTTTTTTCCCTGAGATTGCAGCTGAATATACTGAAGTAAAAGTCATATTTTATCCTTGTAAGGAGTTCACAGTTCAACAGATTACTGTTGAGAGACAGCTCAACAGTAAGCCAGGTGTGTAGTGGAGTGAGGGAAGTCTCCTTAGAGAATTCTGGAAACTGTACTGTTCTACATCTGTAAAAATAGATCAATTTTTATTACAGAGGATTTTTAAAACATTTTGAAAAACAACCAAGGTGTCCCTCAATACATGGCTGGATAAAGAAGATGTGGTACATATACACAATGGAATATTACTTGGTGATAAAATGTTATTTAAAAACACCTTTAAAAAAACATTGCTGTGTCTGTTAAGTTTAGTAACACTTTTCTAAACATTTGAAAAGGTCCTCTTATTTATTCTTCTGTCTCTGGGCTAAACTGTATTTAACTATTGGATTTGCCAAACTAAAGTTTAAATTTATAGAAAAGTGTTTTGTAACTCAAATTAGTCACCTGATTTTCCCAGCATGAAAACCAGTAAAATATAATTTATTGAGGAAAAATGCATAGTAGCCAATGGGGGGTCAGTCTTTACCTATTTTTTTTCTCTCAGAAGCCAACAAAGAGAAAATCACTTATGAAATTCAGGTATTTACAAAACATGGATAACATTTAAATCTTAGTTGAATTATGTCCATAGCCTCTATTCTTGATGAACCATACAATATTATTGGAACTGGAAAAGCATTAAATATATGATATGAGGAGCAGTCAGGTGAAAAATAAAATGACAAGAAACATCACCCTAAATTTCTTATTTCTGAAAAATATGGAAAAGAAACTTTTAGATTGCTGCTTTCTCTATACTAAGGGTCACATAATAAGATGACTTTGGAGATTGTAGGCTTGGAGCAACATTCGCAGTATGAATCAAAGTCACACATATCAAAGAAATACAGCAAAATGCCACCAAATTTAGCTAAATCTAACAAAGCTATTCTCAGTTTCAGATTACAATTCCTACTGTCATGAAACTCTAAACTTTAGACAACAAGCTAGAGTGGCATTTTAATTGAGCAAGGATATGACTGCAACTTTGTCAAGGCATCTCAGGAGAGGACACTTTTAACCCCCTTTCTATTATTTACCCCAGCAGCAGAAGTGCCTTTTCAGGAAAAGGCAAATAATTTGGAAGAGAAAAGACTTTTCTATCTCTTCTGGAATTATCAATTATCTTTAAGTGAGGGGAGACTGTCAGTGGACAAGAAGGGGGAGAACATGGAAATAAACAGAAAATTGAATTTTAACATAAGACAAAAATCTTAAATGAGACTACTTTCTTATCTCATATTTAAAAATATAAAAAATTTAAAATTTAACTGAGTTGTTAAGGGACAAGAATTGAACTGAAAACAGTTGATAGCACTTCTTGAAACATAATAAAACTTGTCATATTTACCCCAATGTATTCAGATTTTTCATTAATCTACTTACAGTTGATAACCAAAAAGCTATTGCTTAATAAAAGGTATTAGAACTTTGGATTAGAAAAAGAAAACTAATAACATTTTATATATATGTTATTACAACCAGTATAATTTAAATATTTGTAATAGCTAAATAATTCTCATCAGGAAATTCTTGGGATAAAAGCTCAACAGAGTAAGTTATAATAATCCAAACCACAAAAAAAACATTATTTTATAATCAAATGTGTCATTCAAATATTCATTTAACAAATTATTATTGAGCACATGCAATGTTTCAGTAACTTTTTATATGTTTGAAATATCATAGAGAAAAAGAGTTCTCTTTTTTTTTATTAGGGTGACATCTGTTAGCAAGGATTTACATAGGTTTCAGGCATACAATTCTACAGTGCATTGTCAACTTGATGTATAATGGAGCTTATATTCAAGTGGAGTGAAGAAGAAAATGAAATAAATATATAGTATATAAGATGGTGGTAAATGCTATGCAAAAAAATAGATAAAGTACAGAAAGTGACTGTTCACAGCTGTTTTTTGAGTATGCAAGTTAGTCAGGAAAGCATTTGTTGATAATTTGAAATTTGAGACCAGTTACAAAATCATGCATATGAAATTTTCATGTTTTTCTCTTCTCTTAAAGCACAACTCAAACTACCACTTCAAAACATTTTTTACACAATTCAAGCTTACTCCATATGGTCTCCAGAAACTTGTACCCAGAAGAGAGTGCTTGCATTTTTTTCCAGAAATACAATTACCCTCAAAAAACTTTTAACTGTGTTAACTACAACTATATTTTTTATACAAAGACACCATAACACTCTCAGTAAGATTTTTCCACACTATGGGTTTTATTTGGTAGTTATTTAAATTTAAAAATATGAATGCAATTATATGATATATAATAATTTGAAATTGATTATTTCACTCAGCATAATTTTATTGAGATTGATTTAAATTGTGTGTCTAAAGAGTTGTTCTTTTTCATTAGTGAGTAGTAGTTAATGGTATGGATGTATCAATATTTTTTTAACCATTCAGTTGTTGAAGGACATTTGGACTGATTTCATGTTTTGGATATTACAGTAGAACTTCTAGCAACATTTGTGTACAGATTTTGTTGTGTGGGTGAACATAAGTTTGCAGTTTTCTGGAACAATTTTCCGTAAGTTCAATTGCTGGGTTGAGTGGTGATCACATTCTTTATATTACCAGAAAATACAAAATTATTTTCCCGACTATGCTGCACCATATTACATTTTCACTAACAACATATAATTAATTTATTTGAATTTTCACATACACTTATGCTGTTATTATAAATTTTAGGCATTATAAGGGTGTATTAAAATTTAATGTGGTTTTATTTTTAATTCCCAGGATGGTTAATGTTAAATATCTTTTATTGTGCTTATTGGACATGGTTTATGTTCTTCAGTAAAATGTCTGTCCAGTCTTTTGTCCATTTACTAATGGGATTATTAATTTTTGTAGCTGTTGTGTTGGTAAAATATATTTAGGTGAGATTCATATAACATAAAATTAAACATTTTGAAGTGTGCATATGCTACATTTACAATGTTATGCAACTACACTTGCTATCTAGTGTCAGATCATTTTCAAGTTCCAAAATAACAATTTCGTACATATTAAACAGTCACTACCAATTTCTCTCACCCACCAACCCCTAGCAACTAATAATCAAGTTTCTATCCCAACAGATTTACATGTTCTGAAAATTTAATGCCAGTTAAATCATACACTATGTGATCTTTTGTGTCTGGACACTTTCACTTCTCATAATTTTTGAGGTTCATCTATGTTATAACATTACATAAAATATATAAAAGGGCTGTCTGGAAAGTGTCCATGTAACAAGAAAAATAGAAACATTTATGGCTGGGTTTTTTCTGGGTATCTTCCAAGAATTAATATTATATATGTGTGTGTATATATATTTTTTTCATGTCATTAGTAATGACATTGTTAAATAATATGATTTTGATAATTTTTTTTAATTCATTTTTATTGTTAGACTTATTGGGGTGACATCTGTTAGCAAGGATTACATAGGTTTCAGGCATACAATTCCACAGTGCATTGTCAACTTGATGCATAATAAGTTCACCACCTAATGTGACCCCTCTTTCCATCCCCTTATATTTAGCTTCCCCCCTCCTCTCCCACCCCCTCCCCTTTCTCCCC
>PVJL010007831.1:0-26539 GCA_004026885.1 Lyroderma lyra | reverse complement strand
TTTGATAATTTTTTGATGGATCACCAAGCTATTTTGCACAGCAACTCAACCATTGTATGTTCTCATCAACAATTTACAAGGCTTCTAATTTCTGCATGTCCTTACCAAAAATTGATATTTATTTCTAATTATAGTCATTCTAAAGTGTGTGAAGTGATATATCTTTGTGGTTTTGATTTGCATTTTCATAATAACTAATAATATTAAGCACCTTTTCACCATCTGTATATCTTTTTGAAGTAATATGTGTTTAAGACCCTCGCCGTTTGGGGGGTTTTTTTCTTTGTTTTTTTAATTGTAAGAGTTTTTATATATTACGCATTTTGCAAACTAGACCTTTATCGGGTATATAATTTGTAAATATATTTTCTAATTTAGTAGTATATCTTTATTTTTGGCAATTACTTTTCATGCTTAAAAGTTTTTAGTATTGATAAATATAATGTATCCACTTTTTTGTTTGTCTCTTTTGCTTTGGGTGTCATATCTAAGAATCTATTGGAAATCTCTGGTCATACAAACTTAGCTTTTGTGTTTTGTTTTGTTTTGTTTTTACATTTTATAGTTTTAGCTTTCACATTTAAGTCTTTGATCTATCTTGAATCATTTTTTTTCAATATTGTGTGATATAATGACCCAAGGTCATTATTTAGTAGGTAGATACCAGTTGTACTAAGAAACTGTATTTTCCATTGCATGGTCTTGGTATCTTTCTCAAAAATCAATTGATGATAAAATCTTTTTAGTGAGTTACAGTTTAACTTTTTGATTATTCTTATTTTTTATAGACCTTAGTGATACATTAGAAAAAATATATTACTAATTCTGATGTCAGACTGATTACTACTTATGTTTTCTTTTAGAAGTTCAATGATTTGGGATCTTACACTTTAGTCTTTAAACCACTTTGAGTTTGTTTTAGTATATGGAGTAAGAAGGTGGTCCAGTTTCATATTTTGCATGTGTCTTGTCTAGTTTTCTCAGCACCATTTATTGAATAGACCATCTTTATATCATTGTATATTTCTGTTTCTATTATGGATTAAATGACCATATAGACATCAGTTTATTCTGGGGCTCTATTCTGCTCCACTGATCTACATGTCTGTTCTTATGCCAATACTATGCTGTTTTGATTGTTATGTCCTTGCAGTATATTTTGATATCAAGTAGTGTGATTTCTCCAATTTTATTATTTTATCTCATGATTGCCAGGGATATTATGAGTATTTCATGATTCTACTTACAGACTATTTATTCTAATTGTATGAAACAAATGGCATTGGCATTTAGATAAGAATTACATTGAATTTATAAGTTGCTTTGTGTAGTATGGACATTTTAGTAATGCTAATTTCTCTAGTCCATGTGCAAGGTATATGCTTAAATGTATTTGCATCTTCTTCAATTCCTCTCTTCAATGTCTTATAATTTTCTGAGTAAAGGTCTATTTCCTTGGTAAAATTTATTGCTAATTATTTTTTAGAAATTTAAATAGAATTGTTTTCTTAATTTCTTTATCTGACCATTAAATCAAATTGTTTTCTTAATTTCTTTATCTGATCTAGACAATGCAAGTAATTTGATGATTAATTTTATATCTCGATACTTTACTAAATTGAATTATCCTTTATAATAATTTTGGTGAAACATTTTATATTTCCTATATATAATATCATGTATTCTGCAAATAATGATAGTTTTACTTCCTTTTTAATTTGAATGTTTTTTTTTTGCCTTCTCTGATTGCTGTGGCTATGACTTCTAATACTATGCTGAATAAAAGTGATAAAAGTGGGCATCCTTTTCTTCTTTCTGATCTTAAAGAGAATGATTTTAGCTTTTTCCCATTTAGTACGAGGTTTATTATGGGTTTGCCATATATGGCTTTTATTATGTTAAAATATGTTTCTTCTATTCTTACTTTGCTAAGAGTTTGTATTATAAATGAATGCTCATTTCTATGATGAATCGAACTAGCTCACTATAACTTATACAGTGAAAACATTTGAACATCTAAGAAACTGGACAAGACAGTAGTGGAGGGAGGATACTATATGTAAGGAACTTCTGTCACCCACAGTTTTTTCTCTCCCTACATTCTGTTACTAGTCACCTGTTTGTCCACTCAAAGGTCCAGCACCTTCTCTGGAGCCCAAGGATGATTTGAGGGAAAGTGTAAGCCATATTTCTGCTCAACTCCAGTCTGCAGTTAGAGGTCTAAAGAAAGAATAAGCATTTATAATAGAATCCAACACTTGGAAGACATCAAAAAGGGAATTTTCAAGTCATGGGGAGTTCCCTGGTGGTGTAGTCGCAAGTCATTTCTTATGCAGTATAGCTGTTCAAATTAACATAAAATCATTTCAGTCATTTAAAATAAAAGTTTTTAGCCTTCAAAAAAATAAATGAATGCTCAATTTTGTTAATTGCTAATTCTGCATCTATTATATAATTACACACACACACACACACACACACACTCACATATATACAGATAATGTGGTGTATGACATGAAGTGATTTTGCAGACAATGAATTGAATCCACCTTGCATCCCAGGAATTAGTCCCACTTAATTATGGTGTATAATGTTTTTAATATATTGCTGGATTCAGTTTGCTAATATTTTGTTGAGGATTTTTAAATCTATGTGGACTGTCTGAAAAGTATCCTGCCATGAAAACTAGAGCATTTAATTCTGGATGCTCTACAGAAAGCCCTAGTATGTTTATCAAATATATTAGACTCTAGTTTTGTTTGTTTGTTTGTTTGTTCTTTTTTATTTTAATAATGTCTTTGGTTTTGGATTTAGGGTGATGGTGGCCTCATGGGATAATATTGGAATTAATATTAATTAATACTCTTTAATTTTTTGAAATAATTTGAGAAGGATAAGTGTCAATTCTTTTTTGAATATTTGGTAAATTGCACCTGGGAAGCCACCTAGTCCATGACAATGGTTTGTTGAAATTCTGTTGATTACTGAATTGATTTCTTTTATAATAATCACTTGGTTAAGATTATCTGTTCCTTCTTGATTTAGCCTTTGAAGATTGCATGCTTCTAGAAATACATTCATTTGGGAGTTGTCTGGTAGTGCAGTGGCTAAGCTTCAGCGCTGTCAATGCCACAGCCTGAGTTTGATTCCCAGCCAGGGAACCACTCCACAAAAAAAAAAACAAAAACAAAAAACGATAGAAATATATTCACTTATTTCAGATAGTCCTGTTGAATTGTGTTTACTTTTTAAAATTATTTTCTTAAAATTTTTGGTATTTATGTGATATTTGTTGTCACTTCTCTTTCATTTCTGATATAATTTATTTGGTGTCTGTCTCTTTCATTTTCATGAGTCTGGTTAAAAATTTATTAGTTGCGTTTTGTTTGTTTTTTTCAACAAACCAGTTCTTCATTTCATTGATTCTTTGTGTATTTTCTAACCTGTATTTTTTTATATTTCTGCTCTTGTCTTTATTATTTCCTTCCTTGTATTTACTTTGGGCTTTGATTGCTATTTTTTCAAGCTTTTTTTAAGTGTATAGTTATGTATATTTTTGAGGTTATTCTGGTTTGTTGATGTAGGCCTGCATTACTATAAATTCCCCTTTGGACTGCTTATTCAGTGTTACATGAATTTTGATATTGTTTTAGTTTTTATTTGCCTCACAGTATATTTTTATTTCTTTCTTGATCTCATTGTTTACATTCATAGTTTAGTATCATATAATGTATTGTCCCTTTTATCATTAAAAAATGTCCATATTTGTCTCTTATTACCATTTTTATCTTGAAGTCTGTTTTTTCAGATGTAAGTATGGTTATACTTGCTTAACTTTGCAAACTATTTGCTTGGGGTATTGTTGTCCAGCCTTTTACTTTGAGTCTTCTATTTATTTCTGTGGCTGAGATGTGTCTTTTGGTGGTGACATATGGTTGAACTTTGTTTTTTTAATCCAGTGTTTTACTCTGTGCCTTTTTATTAGTTCAGTACATCTACATTTAGGATGATAATTGATATGAGTATGTGAGAATTTTCTACAAGTATAGCCATCTTATATTTTGTTACCTGGTATCTCTTTGTTTTTATTGCTTCTTTGCTTTATTTTCTGTCAGTTATTTTAGTTCAATGGTGTTCTATGATTTTTTTTATCCTGTTTAGTTATTTTGTTGCTGTTGTTATGTGTCTCAGTTCTGAATTTTTTTGACATGTTACCATGAATTTTACATAAAGTTTTATATATGCAGTCATCCCTTTTCTTAATCATGCTTCTTTTTTTTTTTTTTTGGTAGTTCCCTGGCTGGGAATCGAACCCAGGCTTCAGTTCTGAGAGCACTGAAGCTTAGCCACTACACCACCAGGGAACTCTGTAAGCATGCTTCTTATTTCCATTTTTTTTTGAAAATTAAACTATTATTTTCTTCCCTTTTATGTTTCTGTTGTCCCATAGTATTCCTATGTACTTTTACTTTTTTGTTTAAGGCCAAATAACTTCCTTCAGTGCTTTTTGAATGCTGGCCTTTTGCTGGAGAATAAACTCTGGTTCTATATACCTAAAAGGTCTGTATTTCTTCTTCATATTTAAAAGATAACTTTGCTTGATTCATTATTCTTGGTTGGTAATTTCTTTCTTTAAATATTTTGAATAATTGATTCCATTCTCTCCTGCCCTGTAGATTTTCTGCTTAGAAATCTGATGACAGCCTGGTGGACTTCTCTTTATGAATTATGGTCTTTTTTTTCCTGGCTGCCTTGAGAAGGTTTTGATCTTTGTTCTTTGACATCATTAGTATAAAGTGCCTTGGAGAAGTTCTTCTAGAATTCTAGAATAGGGTCCTGTTTTATTTTTTGGATTTTAGGTTCCAGTTATTTCTATAGATTTGGGAAGTTCTCATCTGCTATTTGTTTGAGTATACTCTGCTTATCTTGTCCTCTGCTCCTTCTGGAATATTTATTACTCATATATTGCTCTTTTTAATAGGATCTGATAGTTCTTATAGACATTTTTCATTTCTTTTAACTCTGAGGTCTCTCTCTTTTTTTATTTTACATTTCCACATTTCTATATCATCTCTAATTATTTTCTCCATCTTATCAGCTCTGCTTTCTCTTCTAGCTATTTTATTTTTCATTTCTTTTATTGTTGTTGATCTACACAATTTTTATTTGATTCTTTTTATAGTTTTAATTTATTTGTTAAAGAATTGCTTTTATTCACAGATTTTATTTCTGAATACATTTAGCTGCTTTTCTGTGCTTAGCTGCCTTTCTTTGATCATTGAGTTTTCAGAACTACTGTCTGGAATTCTGTGTCATTTGAAACATAGAATTCCATATTTTTAATTTACTTTTCTGTAGATTTTTTTTTCTTTCTGAACAGCTTTGTTCTCTAGAACAGTCATTACAGTTTGTATGTTTGCCTTTGTAAGCATAAAGACTTTTCCTCTGGTAGATATGAAGAGGTCTTTCTTTCACTTCCCAATTGGTGTCCCTGCAGAATCTTAAAACACTTTTTAAAATAATTATTTGTTCTTCCTACACTGGAAAATTTCCTGCAAAGTAAGCTTCTCTTCTTCAACCCAGTCTATTTGGTTTCAGTGTACCTCTTCTTTGAGAGGATATGTTGGGCAATGGTATTTTATGCCTCTGAAATTCCAGTGCAGGCATAAGTTGCTGTGGGTGTATAGTTTCTCTGAGCCTCCATGCTGGTTTCAATAAGGGTGGTGGTGGTGTTTGTTGAGAAAGTCACCAGTTTGTTTGTAGCAAAAGGTAATGCCAATTTCATGTCACAGCTGACTGTAAGCAGATACTAGGTGAACTCAAAAAGCTGAACTTAGAGTGTAAAGGGAGGTAGTAAGTCTCTGTATCTATAATTTCTGACTGGCAGTGAGGGCAGTACAGTTTACAACTGCTGTTTTTATCAAGATCGCAGCCCTGGATACTTGGCTCAGCTGTTACACAAGCCTGTCCCTTTATCAGGATTGCACATGGCAAGAGCTGAGGCAAAACTTTGGCTCCACCTTTCTCTTTTGTCTTGAGCCTGTGATTCACCCAGTGTTGTGTTTAGCTCTTGTCAGCATTGTCATGGCTGTCATCTCTCAGTTCCTAGCTCACTCTGGGTCACTTCGTGGTCCAGTCAGGGCTGTTGCGCAAGTTGGCTTGTACTTCCTAATTCAATCAACATCATGTTGTGCTCTGTCTGGGGCCCTAACTTACCAAGGACCATGTAGCATGCTTTGACTTGGGCCCTAACTCGTATAATGCTTTGCTGTAGTTCAGCCACCTATATTTCCCCCTTTTTGGCTGTCAGTTCCTAACCTTCCCAGGGTCATGTTGTGCTCCAGCCCATGTTCTCAGGCCCCTATCTCATCTCCTCTTTTGCCAGGCTACATGTTGTTTTCTGTGGCCCTGTCTCTGTACTTTTTTCTTCCTTTTTCTCTCACTCACCTCCCTTTTTCTTACCTTTAGGTGTTTTCTTACAAGGAGTGAATCTCTCAGCTGAGGCTATATGTTACCTAGCAAATCTCTTGTTGGATTTTAATTGTTCAGTTTGTTGTATTCTCCAGGAGAGGTTTCAAAAATCTCCTCTCACACCACCATCTTGATAGCACCTATTTTATTTTAATTCTTATGTTGTTGTTGTTGTGATTAGGCATTTTTACATTCTTGTCTTCCAAATCACTGATTTGATCCTTTGTTTCATTTAATCTGCTATTATTTTTATTGTACAGTTCATTTCAGTTTTTTTTTCTTTTTATTTCTGACTGTTTTTATTTATGGTTTCTATGTCCTTCTTTATGCATTCTATGTCTTTGTTGAAATTCTCACTAATTTTTTTTTTGAGTGGGTAGTTCCCTGGCTGGGAATCGAACCCTAGCCACGGCATTGAGAGCATGGAAGCCTAGCCATTACACTACCATGGAACTCCCTTCACTAATTTTTTAAAACTTTCTTTTAACCAGTGGTTTGAACTCTGTCCCTGGTAGGTTAATTGCTTCCATTTCATTTAGTTATATTTCAGAAGTTTTCTCATATATATATTTGAGATATTTTTATTTTTTAGCTCATTTTGGCTACCTTTTCTGTGTTTGTTTTTATGTATTAGGTTGTTCTTCTATATTTCTCAGTTTTTGTCAGGTGGTCTTAGGTAGTAGGTGTCCTGTGTGGTTCAGTGGTGCAGTCTTTCTCATCACCTGAGCTTGTGTTCCAGGAGTGTATCTTTTGTAGATTGTGGGTACTATCTTGATTGCTTTTGTGATATTAGTGAGTGGAATTGACTCTCAGGCTGACTGACTATGAGGGTCAGCTATACCCACAGTGTATAATCTGCTCTCTGGGTGCTGACTTTTCTGAGAGAGATTCGTTCTAGCAGACTCTTGTGCCTTTTGAAACAACACTTGGATGTGACACTTACGGGGATAATCAGGTGGTGTTATCTGAAGCTGACCTCTGGGTGTAGTTTTACTGGTACCTCTCGGGAGGTGCTCCACTGCAGGCCAATTTCAGAATTGCCTATGACTGGTTCTGGGCTACCTGGTAGAAGCTACAAAAGTATATGTGATTGGTTGCTACATGTGCTGGACCTGGAGGCATGTTGTTTTGGCCTTGCTATGAACTGAGGTTTGCTGCTCTAAGTATAGTGCTTGGGCAGTTTGCCAAAAGGCTTAGAGCACTTGTAGACTTGTTGCCATCTGCTGGATGCCTGGAAGGCTCAGCCATTGAGGAACATTTTTAGGTTAACTGGCTGGGCTGGTTGTTCTGATGCTGACAGTGTCCCCAGTAATGCTACTTGAGTTAGGTTAGGCTAGGTCTCAAGAAGTCACTTGGGTGGAGTTAGTGGTGTTCACAAGGTTAATGAAGATTCAGTTCTTAGGCCAGTGATGCACCTATAACCAATCTACAAGACACCCAAGCAATATCACAGCTAGCTGCCACCGACATAAGGCCCATAGATCAATGACTGATTCACACAAGGAAAGCTGCAGCTTGTGCTGGAGGTGCCTACCCTCCATGAAAAGTATTCTAGAAGGCTGTATAGGGTGTCACTGGTTTTTTCCTCTGTAAAAGACTCCTTCACCTTGTGGAGCAAGGGTGGTTGCTCAAAATCTAAGAGTGCCCTAGGTGATGTCACACCAGCTTGGGGGTATATAATCCCAGAGAGTCATAAGGGTGGGATGCATGCGAAGTTCACCAGCCCAATGAGGTCTCAGATTATACAATGTGGGGACAGACTCAAACCAGAAATCATGAGGTCTGCCTGTAAACTACAAATGAGCCAGGCTTCACAGAGGTATAAATGCAGCTTTCTAAAGTAACACAGCTCAGTTATTTCCTGTGTGTCTGTGATGCTTCTCCAGTGCTTGCCCTTCTTCCGGAGCCCAGGGTGAGTACTTGCATGTAAATAAATGTGTGGGGGGGCTCTTTAAAAGGCTATCTGCATTTTCAGCGGCCTTCTGTCTCACTGGGACAGATAGAATCCTTGCTAATTTTCACAGAAAGATGTTGCAGAGAATTCTTTTCACGGCACTTGACCCCAGGGATGGGGAGATCAGTGTTAGTCTGAAAATCCTCACTTATCAGAAGGGACCTCTGTCACTGAGGTGGCCCTTTTAATGCTCAATTACTATCTGGGTTTTGTGGTCAACCCATTTCTTATCTTTGCCTTTCTAATCAGTGTCATTGTGGCCTCTATTTCAAACCCTTACTTATTGGGATATACACTAATTTAGATAGTCTTCAGATAATTTTCGAGATTGACTTATCTATAGTTTATTGAATGAAGTCATAAGAGGCTGCAGGCACAGCATTGAAATATTTCACCATATTGAAGTTCTCTGTTGAATGCTTTACACAGCAATGTTATGTATTCAGTTCATAAATATAGGTAAACTTTTCACTTATTCATATCCTTCCTCTTTAATCTCATTTAACAATGTCTTTATAATTTGCAGTGTACAAATCTTGGACTTCCTTAATCAAATGTATTCCTAAGTATTTTATTCTACTTGATGCCATTATATATGGATTTTTAAAATTTTATCTTTATACTGTTCATTGTTAGTACATAGAAATATAATTAATGGTGTTTGTTAAAATATTATCATGTAAATTTTCTTAATAATTTTATTAACTATAATGTTTTTATGAATTCTTTATGATTTTCTATGTATATAAAATTATGCCTTTTGCCTAAGACATATTTTTATTCTTTTTAATTTGAATACCTTTTATTTTTGTTTTTGCTAATTTAAAAATTCCAGTACATTAGTTAAATAGAAGTTCTGAAAGTGAACATCCTTGTATTCTTCCTGATCTTAGAAATTAAGCTATGTGTTTCACCATTGATGTTAATTTACCTGAGGTTCTTTCACAATTATTCTAAATCAAGTTGAGAGAGTTCTTTTTTATTTATGTTTTGTTAAATCATTTTATCATGAAAAGGTACTAAATTTTGTCAAATGATGTTTCCACATAAATAAAAATAAAAGGGGGGTATTCTTTCTATTAATGTGGTTCTTATATGTTGAAACTTCTTTGAATTCCTGGGACAAATCCCACATTGCTCTGATATATAATCTTAATATGGTGTTAGATTCAATTTGTAAGTATTTTGTGCAATATTTTTGCATCTATAGTCATAAGGTATATTTGTATAGTGTTTTGTTTTAACTTACTTCTGATGTTTATATCTGGCTTTGGTATTAAGGTAATGCTGACCTCGTGACAGCAGAAAGCATTTTTTCTTGTTTTATTTGACTTGAACTGCCATAGTAAGATATCATAGACTGTGTGGCTTAAACAAAATAAATTAATTTTCTCACAATTTCTGGTGCCTAACAATTCAAAATTAGGGTGTCAGTATAGTCTGCTTCTGATGAAAGCTTTTTTGACCACCTTCTTTCTATGTTTTTCCATTACCTTATTTATGTGCATGCATGGTGCAAAAGAGAAAGCAAGCTCTCTGATATATTATAAAAGAACATTAATACAATTATAAGTGTTACATCCATGATCTTATCTAATTTTAATTATCTTCCCAAGCCTTCATTTTTTAATACCATTACATTCTGGATTAAGGCTTCAATATGTAAATTTTGTGAAGACACTAATATTCAGTTTACAACAATTTTAAATTTTTCAGAAGAGTTTGAAAATTATTGGTGTAAATTATTTAAATATTTCATAGAATTTACCTGTGAAGCTCCTTGGCTCAGGACTTTTCTTTGTTGAGAGTTCTTTGATTACTGATTCAATCTATTTGTTTTAGTTTTAGTAATATTTTCTATTTCATCTTGAATCTATTTTGGTAGTTTGTGTGCTTCTAGCAACTTTTTCATTTCAACTATGAAATCTAATTTTTTAGCTTAGAATTGCTCATAGTATTCTTTTATAAACATTTTATTTCCGTAAATTCTGGAACAATGTCCCCGTTTAATTTCTGATTTTACTAATTTAAATCTTCACTATTTTTGAAGTATTCTAACCAAAAATTTATAAATTTTGTTAATTTTCTTCAAAAATCTACCTTTTATTTCTCTAGTTGTTTTACTTTATTTTTTATGTGCCCTATAACTTTTATGTCCTTTTTCCTGTGAGTTTTGTATTTAGATTACTCTATTTTTGTTTACATTTTCTTATGGTGTAAAGTTAGAATATTGATTGGGGATCTTAATTTTTTTAATGTAGATATTTATACCTATAAATTTATCTCTGAGTACTGCCTTTGTGACATTCCATATGTTTTTTTATGTTTTGTTTTCATACCCATTTACCTTAAGGTATTTTTTAATTCAGTTGTAATTTATTTCTTTAACCACATATTGTTTAATAGTGTTTTGCTCAATTTACACATATTTCTAAATTATCCAGTTTTTTTCTGCTGTTTATTTTCAGTTTAATTTCACTGTGGTGAAAAAAGATACTGCATAATTATTTTAAAATTTATTGATACTTGTTATATATCATTGTATATGTTCTATTTTTGAATTTTTTATGTTTAATTGACAGAAAAGCTTATTATATGTTTGTTGATAAATATATGTCTAGTTGATAAATAGAGTTTTGAAAGTAAGGCATTGAATTCTTCAGCTATAATTATAAACTTATTTCTCTATACAATACTATCAGTATATACTCCATACATTTTTGGACTATGTTGTTAATTTTTGTTTGCAATTATTGTATCTTTTTGGCAGGTATTCCTCCTTTAATCAATAAATAATAACCTTCTTCTTCTCTTGTAATATTTTTGTCTTAAAACCTATTTTATCTGATATTAATACAGCCACTCCAGAAATCTTTGGTTTATATATGCATGGAAAATTTTCTCTCATTTTTCTACCTTTAAAATATTTGTCATTGTATGTAAAATTACTCCATTGTAGACAACACAAAGTTGCATCATGTATTTTTTAATTCATTTTGCATGTCTCAGCCTTTTAGTTGAAAACTGTTATCTATTCATACTTTAAATAATTACTGATAAAGAAGACTTACTTCTGCCATTTTGCTCCTTGTTTTCTAAAGATTTTATATTTTATGCTTCTTGATTCATTCATTACTGCTTTGGTTTATGATTGTTATTTTTCTCTAATGGCCTTCCTTTCTCTTTTATGTGTATTAAATTATTTAGTGGTTATGCTTATAATTATAACACCAGCAGAATTTTTGAAAATTTCAGTTTAATTTCTTACCAATGCACTTCCAATAGTGTACACAACTTGGCTTTTTTATAGCTTTATCCTTTCTCTTTATGTTATTGTCACAATTTACATTTTACTACAGTGTATCAAGTCAGGAAGTTAAGTTCTCAAATTGGTCATTGGCAGTACTGTACAAGCAACTCAGTAAGGTTTCATAACCTTAGTATATCTGAGTCTCACAACTGTTTTCATGTCTACGTGTGGTGGTGTCTTGCTGAGTTGGCATTTATTATTGTTGTTCTGTCTTTTTGTGTGCTGTCACAAGAATGTTGGAGTTTGAATTAGAGCAACAAAGAAACATTACATTTCTCATTCAAGTTGGCAAGAGTGGAAGTGAAATCAGGGATATGTTAGTTCAAGTTCATGAGGATAATGCCCTGAAGAAAATGGCAGTAAATAATGGATTAAATGTTTTTCTGAGGGGAAAGAAAGTGTCACTAATGAAGCGAGGCCAGGGTGGCCAGTAATGAGCAGTACTGATATAAACATGCCAAAAATTCATCAAATTTTTTCTCAAACTCATAGAGAACCATAGTGGACTAAGTAAACTTTGATAGAATAATAGGGAATTCTTAATTGAAAATCTTGGCATGAGAAAGGTGTGTGCAAAAATTGTCCTGAATAAGCTCACCAATGAACCCAAACAAACAAATAGTTGAAGTTTTCCAAGATGTTTTGGAGAAGCAAAACAATGTTTTGGACTATTTTATTACTGGTGATGTAATATGGGTGTACCAACATGACACTGAAACAAAGCATCAAAGTGTACAGTGGAAATCACCTAATTCTCCATGACCAAAAATATTCCAGCAGTCCAAATCAAGAGTCTAAAAGATGTTGCTAAACATTTTTGTATATAAGAGGGAGTGTTCCTTATGAATTTGTACCAACTGAACAGTCAACTAAGTTTTCTACTTGGAAGTGCTGAAAATGCATGAGAAAGTTAGATAAAAATGACTTCAAATTTTTACCAACAATGCCTGGCTCTTGCATCACGATAATGCAGGATGTCACATGGCACTTTCTGTGAGGGAGTTATTAGCCAGTAAACAAATAACTGTATTGGAACACCCTCTTTATTCATCTGACCTGGCCTCCAATGACTTTTTTCTTTACCCAAACATGATGGAAATATTGAAAAGAAGACATTTTGATGACATTCAGAACACTAATGATCATATGATGACAGCTCTGATGGGCATTCCATAAAGAGTTCCAAAATTTCTTTGAAGTGTGAAGTAGGTGCAGGCATCAGTGCATAACTTCCCAAGGGGAGTAGTTTAAAGGTGACCCTAGTAATGTTCAGCAATGAAGTGTGTAGCGCTTTTCCTGGGATGAGTCTGTGAAATTAATTTTCAGAAATTGTGTACATAGTAACACATATTCATACTTGTTGTTTTACATTTGTCATTTAAAAAGAAGAGTTATAAACCAAAAATGCTTTAATATTGTTTTTTGTATTTTGGTATAAAGCTACTTTTACCTTTCTTCTATTCTGTATTTACATTTATGGCTTTTAGCTACATCTAGAGTCCTTACATTTTAGCCTAAAAGATACCCTTTGAAGTTTTTTATGTGTGGATCTACTAGCATTTAATTTCTTTGTGAATGTTTTCATTTATCTTTCAGGTTTTAAAAATAGTTTTGGAAAGCTCAGAACTCTGTAGACAGTTTTTTGTCTTAGCACTTTGAATATTTTATCCTGCTGACTTTTGGCTTCCATGAAATCTTAAGAGAAATTGTCTGTTAATCTTATTGAAGATCCCATAAACGACAAGTACATTCTCTCTATTGTTTCCAGGATTATGTTATTAGCTTTCAACAATATTTTTATAATGTGTGTTGGTGCATATTTTTTTGCATTTGTCCCTCTTGTAGTGCATTGAACTCTTTGTTTGTGTAGATATTCATGTCTCATCAAATTTTGTAAGTTTCTGGCTGTTATTTATTTAAATATTTTATCTCCCACTCTCTCTCTCTATCCTCTCTCTCTGTGTTTTCTATTACTCATGTATTTGCTTCACTGATCTTTTATGCTCTATTTATCTTTCTTTACTCTTTTCTCTTTCTGCTCCTTGGGTTCGATTATCTCAATTGGCCAATCTTTAGATTCACTGATTCTCTTTCTGCTTGCTTAAATTTTCTTATTAAATCTTTCTAGTGACTACTTCATTGCAGTTATGATGTCTCCACCTTCAGAATTTTTATTTGTTGCTTTTCTATAATTTCAAATTTTTACTTTTTGATATTCTGTGTTTGGAAAGACTTTATACTTTTGGGTTCTTTTACTTTCTTATCAACAATTTTCTTACCTTTATAAGCATGTTTAAAACAGTTTCAATACACATTTTAGTATTGTTTTATTCTTCTGTTGTTAAGCTACCACCCTCCATATATACATATATATATATAAAATACTTTTTTCTTTTTGCTGTATTACATATCTTGCAATTTTTGTTGAAACTTGGGTATGTTGAACTGTATAATGTGGAAACTATGGAAATACGATCTTCTGCCTTCTTTAGGTTTGTTTTTGCTTCTTATAAACTGTTGTTTATTTTATCGTTATTCATGTACTGTCTTTCCATTTCTATAAACTTTATATTTTTTGTTGTGCATTGCCACTGGAGTCTGTCTTTCACTTAGTTTGTTAAGTAATATTTTGACAGATTTTCCTTAAATGCTTAGAGCACAATAAAAAAAAAATCTTTCCTAAGCTTAACAAATTTGTTCTCTGTTAAAGAGCTTATTCATTGCTTAGACAGTCTGTTTACAACTTTGCCTTTCCCTTCACTTTTTGCTTTCACAAATCCTAAATGATAGTCACAATTTAAAGGTTAAGGTCTTTTCAGGTATTGGGTGAACATGTGTCCAACACTGAATATATGTATTTTTTAAAATTGCTCTGTAGATATGGAAATTTTAAAAATCCCATTCATCTTAATGATGTAGTACTTCACACTTGCTAGGTTGGTTGTAATTAGGAATATAAAAAATAAAAAAATTAGTAAAAATGTGAAGAACTTGAAACCGTTATTTATTTCTGGTGGGAATGTGAAATAGTATACCATTGCAGGACCCAACAGTTCATATATATATATATATATGTGTGTGTGTGTGTGTGTGTGTGTGTGTGTAATATTCTAATAAATACATGTACACACATATTACAGCAGAATTATTCACAATTTTCAAAAGGTAGGAATAGCCTAAAATTGTCATCAACATCTTAATCAACTAATTATTTATATAAATACACTGTAATGTTATTTTGCTTTATGATGGATTAAGTGCTGATAAACACTACGACTTGGAAAAACCTTGAAATCATTGAGGTAAGTGCAAGAAGCCAGACACAAAATGTGAGCTATTGTTTGATCCTATTTATAGGAAATATCTAGAATATGTAAATTCATTGAAACAAAACACAAGACTGGTAAAATTGTTGTGGAACTAGATAGAGGTGGCAGTCACAGAAAATTATGGAAGTATTAAGTGCCACCTAATTTTTCACTTTGAAATGGTAATTATGTATTACAAAAATTTCACCTAAATAAAAACATCATCTATTCTTTCATATATATTTTCCCAACCTTTTTTTCCTTAAGCTTAATTCTATATATGGATAATCCTCAATGCAGAGCCTATGGCTTAATATTGCTGTAGCTAAAACTTGTAACTAAATGCTTTAGGCAAATATTTCCCAAGAAGATAGTCTACCCTGAGGAAAGTTTTCCATCAGATTAAACAGAAATAACTTGTGTACCAGTTTTTGAAGGAGCCACCAGACAAGTAAAAACACAAATCAACATTCTATGAGAATAAATGTTCCACTCTTCCTTCTGGAACCAGCAATCTACACGAGGAATGCAAACTGAGGTCTTTATGGCCACCACATAATTTGAAAGTTAAAAAAAATGTAGGTAAAAATATTTAAAATGCCACAGCTTTCTCTTACCACAATGCAGCAGCTTCTTTCTTATGTGTTCTAATTGCTGTGCGTTGTAGACTACAGAATTCTGAAAAACTTGATTTTGCAAGTGTTTACTAGCTTATTAGTTCTTTCTATGGAAAAACAGAATGCTGAAATTTTCTATTTCACCAGTTTTTGGTTAAATTATTGAAAGTTTTTATATATTTTAGATAGCAGTCCTCTTTTAAGTTTACGATTTCTGGCTTGTCTCTAATACCTCTGGATTTTCTGTGAGCAAAATGCTTTAATATTGAAAAGATCCAACTTATTAATTATTTTTTAGGGGTTGTGCTCTTGGTCAAGTCTTACAACTATTTGTCTAGATCTGGATCCCTAAAATTTTATATTTTCTGAAAATATTTTATAGCTTTGCATTATATATTTAAGTCAATGATGCATTTTGAGTTAATTTTTTGTACAATGTGTAGGTATATGTTTTGGTTTATTTTTCTCATTTGTCTATAGATGGTCAATTGTTTCAGCACCATTTACTAAAATGGCTACCCTTTATTTATTAAATCAGTTTGCATTTACATAAAAATTAAATTGGGCATATGTCTGTGGTGTTTTCTTTGGGTCCAGATTTAGTTTTATTTATCTATATGTATATTTTTACACTAAAACCACACTATATTGATTACCATAGGTAATATATATATTAAGACAATATTTGGTAGAGCGATTCTTCTTCCATGTTATTGTTCTCTGTAAAGACTGTTTTATCTATTTTGGTGCCTGTGCCTTTTTATATAAATTTTAGAAAAAAGTTGTCTTTGTCTACATAAAGTCATTCTAAATTTTTTTAATAGAAAATTCATTAGAACTATATAGAAATTTGGGGTGAATTTTTATCTTTACTAGGTTCAATCTTCCAAACATTAAGCACATGTCTATTTTAAATTTTTAGAATTGTTGTTAGCATTTAACAATTTTCATAATTAAATAATAGTGTATTATTTGGTAAGTGTAACTGAAGTACCCTGTTTTGCTTAGACTGGTTTTAAGTAACATTGTGAACTAATTTTGAATTTTTGGTTTATTTTATATATATATATATATAGAATTTGTGTTTATCTTGAATTCTGGATCACTGCTTAACTCACTTATTACTTTTAGTAATTTTTTGAAGATTTGGTATTTTCTTTCAATAACCATGTCATTGAAAATGAAGATACTTTTTATTCTGTATGCATTTTATTTACTTTTCTTGCTTTGTTGCAATGGCTAGAATTTTGAGTATTATGTTGAATGAAAGTGGTTAAAGCTATAGGGGTTTTTGTTTGTTTGCTTTTTTTATATGTTTGTTTTTTTGTAGATACTATATAACATTAAAGTAATTTTCTCTTGTCCTAACTTGATTAGAGATTTTATAATGAATGGTCTTAAATTCTGTCAATGTTTGACTGTGCCCATTGAAATACACATTACTTTTATTCTCCAAATTGTTGATATTGTGGATTACTATAGCTGACATTTTAAAATTTTGAAGCATACAAGCATATATAGAATAAATACTTCTGGACACAGTGTATACTATTAAAAAATACAATGATGGATAGTAATATAATAATTACAATATTTTGTGAAAGATTTTTGCATATAAGTTCATAAAAGTTATTAGTCTGTAATTTTTTAGAAGATTGATAATTTAATGATATGAAATATTAAAAGTTGTTCATCAAACAAGACTTTAAGAAAAATAAAGAAACAATTTACAAATAGAAGAAGACATATATAATATAAAAAACTGAAAGAGTCAGCATCAAGAAATATGAAAAACCATGAATAGACACTTCAAAGAATAAGAAATATATATATGGCCAACAAATGAAAAGAATTTTAACTACATTGCTAATCAGTAATAATAAAAAAATCAATAAAAAATGAAATATAATTTGTGTTCAATCAACTGAAAAACACTAATAATTTTAATATCATTTATAAT
Organism: Lyroderma lyra; assembly: GCA_004026885.1. Lineage (NCBI taxonomy): Eukaryota > Metazoa > Chordata > Mammalia > Chiroptera > Megadermatidae > Lyroderma > Lyroderma lyra. The sequence continues at coordinate 8,919 of PVJL010007831.1, read as the reverse complement.
TGCTTCAAAGATAATGAAATAATTTAGGTGCATACTTAAAATGTGTGCAGGATCTATGTGCTGACAATTGCACTCTTGATAGAAAAAAATCAAAGAAGACATAAATAAATGAATAAAAAATAGGTTTACCATGTTCATGGATTGGAAGACTGAACACAGTTGTCAATTATCCCTTAACTAACCTATAGTTTTAATACAATTTCTATCTAAATCCCAGAAAGGATGTTTTTAGACATACACAAGCTGATTCTAACATTTGTATGGGAAGACACAGACCCTGCAATAGCTAAAATAATTATGACAAAGAAATAAAATGGAAGGAACAATTTTTATCAGATATTTAGCCTACTAACTATACAGGTACAATAATCAGTATAGTGTGTTATTTCAGAAGGATAGACACATACATCTAATGAAAAAGAACAGAAAAGCCAATTATAGAAGCATACAAATATACTCAGCTATATCATTTCAAGTCTAAATATGATTTTAGACAAATGTAAAAATACTTCAACAGATGGTGAGAAAACAATTAAGACATCCATGTAAATAGACAGATGATAGATAGATAGATAGACAAACTTGACCTAAAACCCATATCTTATACCAAAATATATTCAGTGTGGATCAACTTAATGTAAAAAGTAAAACTATGAAACTTTTAAGATAAAATCTTCGGAATGTGGAGCTAGAGTTCCAAGAGTTGACATCAAAAGTACAAACCCACAAAAAGAACGGCTGATAAACTGGACTTTATCAAAATAAAATCATTTGGCTCTGTGGAAGCTCATATGAAGAACATGTAAAGACAAGCTATAAAGTGGGAGGAATATTTGCAAACCACACTCTTGTAATTTTTTATATTATTGTAATCTCATTGTTCAGTGTCACTCTTAGTTAGGGTCATACAAGCCTTATAAATTAAATTTGTCAGTATTTTTCTATTTTCTACTAAAGTTGTATAAATTTGATGTTAGTCATTTGAAATTCTGAATACAAAATATTTTGCCATTGAGATATATTTTTCAGGACCTTTAAAATTAAGAATTTTTTAGATTATTTGAAAAATATACCTAACATAAAATATAAATCAGTTACTATATATATATATATATATACACATACACACACACACACAAATATAATTATGTATTTGTATGTATATGTGTATATATACATATGATTATATATATATACACACACACACACGCATACACACATATATCTATCTACACATATATATTTATATGTGTGTGTGCGTGTATATATATATAAAATTTATATATATATATATATATATATATATATATATATATATATATATATAAATAAAATTTTCACTTGGCACTGCTTTGCCTCTCACATACTTAAATATTTAATATTTTTATTCATTTGTATTTTTATAATTGCTTTTGAGATTTGCTCTAAGACTCATGGAGTATTTAGAAGTGTGTTGTTTCATTTCAAAGTGCTTTGATATTTCCTTATTATTCTATTGGCTGATTTCTAGCTTGATTACATTATAATCAGTTACCCCATTCTCCATAGTTTCAATATTTTAAACTTTATTGAGATTGGTTTCATGGACCACAATGTAGTCTAGTTTGGTGAATGTTTCTTGAGTGCTTGTGAAAATATGCATTCTATTTTTGTTGTTTAGTATGCTCTAGATATGTCGATTATGTTCTGTTGATTAATGAGTCAGTTCAGATTTTTTTATAAGGTTGTGGATTCTTTTCCCAATAATTATATCCGTTAGTAAGAGGGTTTTATTTAGTTCCCAGATATAAATTGTGGATTGCTCTATTTTTCCTTTATCTCTGTCTCTTTTTATATCATATATTTTGAGGCTCTATTTTTTGATTTGCATAAACTTAGCTTTTTTTAATATCTCCCTGGTGGATTAATTACTTTATCTTTATGCAATTTCTCTACATATTTGTTTTGGTTTCATGTTTACTTTATTTAATATTAATATGGTCACTTATGTTAGTTTAATTACTGAATGCTGTAATCTTTTTTCATTATTTTACTTTTATACTGCCTACTTTTCAAATTCAAAAATCATTATATTTTTCCTTTTCTTCTGTTGTTTTTTAAGGTTCTTTTTTTTTAAGGTTCTTATTCTTCTGTTTCTTTATTATTGCCTTCTTGAAAATTATTTGAATATATTTCTAAGATTCTATATTAATTTAATTTTTAAGATATTTATTTGTGTATTTTTCTTAATGGTTTGCATACATAGAATATACTTAAGTTACTCATCACATTCTATTCATAGCAATAAAACCATATTTCCATTTAGGTCTCTTTATGTTTCTCACTTCTAAATATCATTGTTATGATTACTTTTTAGTAATTTTTAAGTATTATAATTTTTGTTTCAATAATTAATGTTTATTAAATTCATGGGAAATTTAATAAATCACCCATATTTCATCTTCTTTTATTATTTATTTTTTCTGATGCTCTAAGATTTATTTTGTTATTAACTTTTATTGTGAAAAATTTCCTTTAGGTAAGATTTAAGAGTAGATCTGTTAGCTACAAATTTTTAGATTTTCTTAGTGTGAGGATATTTTTAGTTTTTCTCTTTCTTTAAAATACTTAAGATATCAGATTCAGAGTTGGAAATTATTTGCTTTCACCACTGGTAATCATTATGCCACTTTTTCTGGCCTCCGTGATTACACAATGGAAATGTATTGTCCTTAAAATTGCTGTCCTTTTATCAGTAATGCCTACTTTCTCTGGCTCTTTTCAACATTATTTTCTTTGTCTTTACTTTTCAAAAGTTTAATTATGATATTTTTTATTATTATTATCTTTTGCTGTGGATTTGTTTAAATTGATTCTATTTAAGATTTGCTCTCTCTCTCTTTTCTTCTTTTTTTATGAATAAGTTTATGCCATTCTTTACATTTGGGAAGTTTTCATTTGTTATTTTTTCAGATTATCAGGAGAAGCTGTCTGTAATTGTCTGGACAGCTTTTGGTGTTGCTCTGTATCTTCCTCTGAGCAGCTAATGCTGTACTGAGAGTGGCAGACTGTGGAGTCCTCAGGAAATTTTTGCAAAGAATGCACAGGCCCAGCCTCAGTACAAGAATTAATATTGCTCAGCTTGGTGAAAAACCACCACTCACACCCCATGGCTTTCTAAAACTATCCCATAAAACAGTAGATGCATTGCTGGAGGCATTCTGGGTGGCTGAGAGATCATCCTGGCCCTGTAAGGAGGAAATGACTTTTTGTGGACATTTAAAGGAGCTACTACCTGTGGTTTCCCAAGAAGATTTTGATGTTTCCCTGCAGCTCCCCATGGACAGCTAATAGTGCTGTGAAGGTGGCATAATGTGGAGTTCTAACAAGGTTTTTAAAAATCTTGGAAACTGAGGGGCTGACTCTGTACTACCAGGTTAGCCTCATAAGTTGTACACCCAAATGACATTTTCAACAGTTACTAAAGCCCAAGGGAACAAACACATATCTGAGAGGTTAACCCCCATATGGCAGCTCATATTCTGAGGGCAGAGCTAATTGTCATAGCCAGTAAGCCTAAAATGTCAATCCCACCTACTGATCCACCAAAAGAAATCAAAGCTTAAGTACAACTGAATAACACACACAACGCACTCAAAAGACACTCCTAAATCACATGCAGAAAAGATCACAGAGATTGTGCCACTGGGCTACACAGAACACATGCTCCATAATACCAAGCAAAACCATGAAGACATGAATTCTCTCCAAAACAGAAAAGCAAACACAGAAAGGCAACCAGAATGAGGAAACAGAGACACATGTCTGAAATAATTGAACAATAAAAGCCTCCAAAAATAGAGCTAAAGGAAATGAAAATAATCAGTCTACCAGAGAAAGAATGTAAAATACAAATTATAAAAACATTTAGGAAACTTAGTGAAAAATTCAACAAAAAAATAGCAAGCATTGGCATAGAAACCATAGAAATAGTCAATCAGAAATAAATAAATACAATAATTGAAATGAAGATTATACTAAAAATAAAAAGTAACAGCAGATTAGACGGAGCAAAACATTGAATCAGCAATCTAGAAGACAAGATAGTAGAAAACACCCAATCAAAAGAGTATAAGGAAGAAAAAGATAAGATAGCTAGAGAGACATCTGTGACAATATCAAGTATAACAATATTCATATCATAAAGGTTCCAGAAAGAGAAGAATGGAGTAAGGGATTGAGAATCTATTTGAAGTAATGACTGAAAATTTATTTACCTTGGTAAAGGGAAAAGACACACAAACCCATGATATGCAATAGGTTTCAACCAATATGAACCTTAACAGGTCCATGCCAAGTCATAATAATTAAAATGGCAAAGCTTAACAATGAAATGATAATCCTTAAAACAGCAAAAGAAAAACAACTAGTTACATACAAAGAAGCTCCCATAAGACTAGTAGCAGATTTCTTAACAAAAACTTTGTAGGCCAGAAGAGAGTGGCAGGAAATATTCAAAGTAAAGAAAAGCCAAGGCCTCCAACCAAGACTACTCTACCCAGCAACATTATCATGCAAAATAGAAAGAGAGATAAAGAGATTCTCAGACAAGAAAAAGATAAAAGAATATCACCACCATGCCACTGTTACTAGAAATATTAAAAGGACTTGTTCAATCAGAAGCAAGAAAACATGTGAACACATTAAGATAAAAAACATGAATAATAACATGGCACTTACTATTTACCTATAAATAATCATTTTAACGAAAAGAGAATAAATACTTCAATCAAAAGATACACAGTAGCCATATGGATAAAAATATAAGACCCAGGCATATGCTGTCTACAAAAGACCTATCTCAGATAAGAAGACACTCAAAGACTGATAGTAAAGAGATGAAAAAATATATTTTATGCAAATAAATATGAGAAAAAACTAGGGTAGTAAAACTTATATCAAATAAAATAGTATTTAAAACAAAGATTATAACAAGGGACAAAAATGGCATTACATAAATATAAAGGGATTAATTCAACAAGGGGAAATCACTTTCATAAACATTTATGTACCCAATATAGGAGCACCTAAATACATAAAACAAATATTGACCAACATAAAGGCAAAGATCAACAGTAACATAATCAAAAGTAGGGAAGTTAACACCTCACTGACATCAATGGGCAGATCTACCACACAAAAAATCAACACTGAAAGAGTAGTCTTAAAGGCCACACTGAACCAGACAGATTCAATAAATATTTTTAGAGCACTTCATCCCAAAAGTAATACAAGATACATTCTTTTCAAGTGCACATAAAAATTTTTCCAAGATAGACCACATGTTAGGCTACAAAGCAAGCCTCAATAATTTTAAGAAAATCCAAATCATATTATGCACCTTTTCTCATCACAATTGTATAAAATTAAATATCAATCACCAGAAAAAAAGCTGAAAAACACAGAAAAACAGTAAGACTAAATAACATGCTACTAAACAATAAAGGGTCAACAATGAGATCAACAAAGCAAGTAAAAGGTACTTTGAGACAAAAGACAATGAAAACACAACAATTCAAATCTATAGGACACAGCAAAAGCAGTCCTAAAAGGGAAATTTATAGCAACGCAGACTTACCTAAAGAAGCTAACAGAGAAGAAGGCAAGATGGCGACTGGAGAGGAGGTCCCTAAAGCTTCTACCAGAAAACACGGCCCCCCAGGAGCCAAGAAACAAGACCCTGAGTGACAAAATGGCTGTTGAGAAATCCACAAATTGCAAGTAAACACCTGAAGGTTGGAGAGAAGGGGGCGAGTGGGGGAGGGGGAAGTTGAGCAGAGACTGGAACAGGACACAATCGCTGCAGACTATTCTGAGCAGCGCAGTTCGGGGGAGGGAGGAGATCACAGGGGGGCTGGGATTTGGAGCTGCATGCTGGGGACGGAGTTTGGGAGCCAGCCTCTGGAACTTTTGAATGGTTGGAGGGCTGAGTGAGGACTCTGAACTGCAAAGAACTCTTTGACACAGCTCTAAGCCCCCTGGAGACCTACACAGGGCTGCAGTTCCTGTTCCTAACCCGCTCAAAGGCGACCGTGCTGTCTCAGGCCAGGCCCACAGCTTTGGACTTATGGAGCATGCACTTCTTCGTGCACCCCATGGTTCTGAAAGCAGCATGAGCCCATAGACAGCCAAATGCTGAATCAGGCCTATGAAGAATGATTGATTTGATAGCATTGACCCGAGTCAACAGAAACAGGCCTCCGAACAGCTTCCCCAGCAAAGGGCAGAAGGCAGAGCTGCCCTTGGAGCTCCTTTTGTTGGCCTCTCCCCAGGATATGTATGTACATAGCTTCCAAACCCAGTAGGAGATCAGAAACAAGAAACAAACAGCCCCCTCTCTCCAAAACTTGACCCCCAGCGCCACCTAGTGTATGCCCTACAGCAAGACACCACAAAAGCAATAATATGGGCACTGAATATTAAGCCCTCATGTCAAAGAGGAAGAACCCAGTGGAAAGGATGAATTCCTTAAAAACTAAACCTCCTCAGAAAGAACATGAAAATTTCCCAGTAGACAGCTTCTTAGACCTGGAAGGGTCTGATTTAAGTGACAGAAAATTTAAAGCAGCCATTCTAAAGGCTGTGAGAGAAATGAAAACCTACTAGCAGAACACCATAGCTGAGATAAATAACACAAAAAAGGATATAAACGACATAAAAAAGGAACTCTGTGAACAAAAATAACAATTTAACAAAGAAATTCAAAATATAAGAAAGATTGAGACGGAAATATGAGAAATAAATAATACGATAAAAGAAGTGAGAAATGAAATAACTGCCATAGGAAACAGGACCAACCAGATGGAGGAAAGAATTAGTGATATTGAAGATCAGAACATGGATACAGCTCAGAAAGAGGAAGAAAGGGAATATAGAACCAAAAGGATTGAAAGAACTCTGAAAGAACTATCTGACTACATGAGACAAAACAACATCAGGAATATAGGAATAGAAGAGGGGGCAGAGCAATCTACAGAGAGCATACTCAAACAAATCATAGATGAGATCTTTCCAAACCTATGGCAAGATCTGGAACCCCAAGTTCAAGAAGAAAACAGGTCCCCTAGATTCCTAGACCCTAACAGATCTTCTCCAAGACACATGGTACTAAAGATGTCCAAAACTAAAGACAAAGAGAAAATTCTCAAGGCAGCCAGGGAAAAAAGAACTATAACTTTTAGAGAAAAACCCATCAGGCTGGCATCAGATTTCTCAGCAGAAACTCTACAAGCCAGGAGAGAGTGGAATCCAATATTCAAAAATTTAAAAGAGAAAAATTTCCAGCCAACAATAAATTATCCAGAAAAATTATCTTTCAGATATGAAGGTGGAATAAAGACCTTCTCAGACACACAGAAGCTGAGGGAATTTGCCAGCATGAAGCCAGCACTCCAAGAAATACTGAAGGAGGCTCTTCAGCCTGAAACAAAACATCAGGAAAAATGGAAAAAAGTTGGGGCAACAAGAAAAAAAAGACATAGGGTAGCAGATTGGATTAAAAAACAGAATGCATCCATATGCTGTCTCCAAGAAGCACATCTTAGCTGTAAGGACAAACACGGATTCAGAGTGGAAGGATAGGATACAATACTCCAATCAAATGGTAACCAGAGAAAAGCAGGAGTGGCCATACTGATATCTGATGAAATAAACGTCTAGTTAAAAAAGATATTAAAAGAGAAAGATGGTCATTACATAATGATAAAAGGCACAATACGACAACAAGAAGAGTTGACACTAATCAACATATATGCTCCCAACCAGGATATACCTGAGTACGCAAAGAAACTACTAACAGACTTGAAAGGAGAAACTGATGAATACACAATCATAGTGGGAGACTTAAACACCCCACTAACAGCCATGTACAAATCATCCAAACAGAAAATAAATGAGGAAATAACCGCTCTAAATGACACATTACAGCAATTGGAAATAATTGACATTTACAGGACACTTCATCCAACAAAAAGAGACTACATATTCTTTTCTAGTGCACATGGAACATACTCAAGGATTGACCACATGCTGGGACACAAAAGTAGCCTCAGCAAATTCAAGAAGATTGAAATCATACCAAGTGCATTCTCAGACCACAAAGCTTTGAATTTGGAGATTAACTGTAAAAGGAAAGCAGAAAATATCACATATACATGGAGATTCAACAACAGTTTATTAAAAAAGGACTGGATGAAAGAACAATAAAAGATGAGATTAAAAAATATATACAAAGTAATGACAATGAAAATACAACGTATCAGAATTATTGGGACACAGAGAAAGTGGTAATAAGAGGAAAATTTATATCAGTACAGGCCTATCTTAAGAAACAAGAAAAATCACAAGCAATCATTTTAGCATCCCATCCTAAAGAACTACAAAAAGAATAGCAGACAAAACCCAAAGTCAGAGCAAGGAAAGAAATAATAAAAATTAAAGCAGAGCTATACCAAAAAGAGAACAGAAGGACAATAGAAAAAATTAATATTACAAAGTGCTGGTTCTTTGAGAAAGTCAACAAAATTGACAAAACCCTGGCGAGACTAATCAAAGGACAAAGGGAAAGGACACAAATATCCAAAATTAGAAATGAAAGGGGAGAAATTACTACTGATACCACAGAAATACAAAGGATTATAAGAAAATATTCTGAAGGACTTTATGCCATGAAATTTAACAACCTAGAAGAAATGGACAAGTTTCTAGAAACTTATAGCCTACCAAGACTGAACCAAGAAGAACTGGATAATCTAAATAGACCAATCAATAGCAATGAGATTGAAATGACTATCCATAATCTCCCTAAAGGCAAAAGCCCTGGACCAGATGGTTTCACCAACGAGTTCCACCAAGCATTCAAAGAAGAATTAACGCCTATCC